>LR751675.1:102519-146177 GCA_902729485.2 Mus minutoides | reverse complement strand
TGGGGAATGACATTCACTTGGGCTGGAGTTATAAAATGACAGAGTTGGATTGTAACCCAGACACTACAGAAATTGTCTTTATTTTGAGGCAAGTGAGTAAATATCTCACTGGTATGCCTTTTTGTTTATCGCCCCATTCCTGAGATTATTCAATGGGACAGCCCTCACCCACACAGTGAGGCCTTTAAGAAGAGAAGGTGTGTAGTGGGACAGCCCTCACCCACACAGTTAGGCCTTTAAGAAGAGAAGGTGTGTAGGCTCACAAATAGCTCAAGATGTCTACCAGCTCTGCTAATCAAACCTTTTGGGATTGCAGCTGAAAAATAGCATCTTAAAGCTTCTGACTCCCATCTAAATGATTTATGAAGTAAAACTGTGTCCAGAGTCTCTCGGCAAACAGGAAGTCCTAAAGGACCACTCTACTTGATTCATTTCTCAAAAGTGATCCATTCCTGTTCCATGAATATCCCAGTGCATCAGAGGATGGCCAAGAGATTCAGATCTAATGTTCTTCCCAGCAAGAGCACACCAACAGACCTCCCCCTGGCCTCCATTTATTTACCTATGAAATGGGTATGAAAATACTACTATATTGTAGAGTTGTCATGTGGATCCAATGAGAAAATATTTATAACTCCTTGTGCAGAGCCTGCCTTTATGAATAACAGCTGCTATTATTAGGTTATCTTGTCATTCTTAGGAATCCATGAAATATGGTGTGAATACCTGTCTCTTCTTAATTCACTGTCATCCCTGAGACCCTGTGTCACCCTTGCCTGTAAATCAAGAGACAATTCCTCTCCCCATCTCAGAAATTCATGGAGCTATGTAATGCTGACTTTAACTCCACTTCTTACGTGAGAAACCTGACCTTTGTCCACCTGGATAATAGAGATCCGAGGAAGGTGCCCTTGGGCCTTGAGGAGTTGCCAGAAAAGCAGGTCCACAAACTTCAGTCACATGGAAATAGCTCATATAAAAGTGCAGTGTGGAAGTCTTTTTAAAAAGCAAACAGAATTCCCATTATACTCCCTGTTTTCTGTGGCAGATATTAATATGATGGGGCTTTAAATCAAAGCTCTCATATGCATTGGAGTTCTGAAAATCTGAAGGTTATGCAGACTAGAACCCAAGTGGATTAGCACACAAGCCTGTAATGTCACTCTGTCTTTACCCCTAATCTTTTATATCAACAAAGCAGTTAAAACAACAACCCCCTAGAAGAGAGAGAAACTGGACTCTGAAAAGGTATTAAGTTGTCCGGCTCTCTTCCCATTCAGTTAATTATCTAGCCTCTACAGCTGAGTCATTAACTCACCAGGCAGATATTTACTGAGATTCCGCCATGAGCAAATTACTATCCTGGCCCTTGGTGATCCAAAGTGATTAAGGTCGGGCGATCAGGGCCGGGGAGCTTGGTGTGTAAAAGGAGAGAGTGCATGCAGCTTTTGCATTGCTCTAAGCATAGTGTAGGTGATCTTGAATATTATAAAGTGGAGTTCCTTTATTTTGCTGCACAAGGCAACTCACCACCTTTAATATTTAGAGAATCAAAGTAAAGAATAACATGGTCATGTTTCAGCCATGATGGCCAGAAATCTGATTCTTTGTGTAATTCATGGTGAGTACTTTAAACAGCATCCAGGGTAACGTAAACACTAGATTTCACTTGTTATTTTCACCTACTGATCTCTCTTGCTAGACTCTCAGAGATACAGAGGATTATATGTTAAATAAATGACTTTGTGGTAAAGGTTCTCTGGGAAGTGAGAGAAACAGGTTTTATGCAGAAATTTGTTTCATTGGATTCTTGAGTTTAACAAACAGATTGCCAGGTTGAAAACCACAAAAGCAAAGGTGCATATTGATTGATTGACTGACTGGCTGACTGACTGACTGACTGACTGATTGACTGATTGTAATGTTGGCCTTGAACCCAGGTCTTTGCCTATGCTAGGTAAAATCTCTACCACTTAGCTCCATCTCTAACCACAATACATTTGTTTAAGGCAGAGCAATCAGACATGATGATGAATGATGAGAAAGTTTGAAGGGTAGAGAATTGAATTCTTACATCAATTCTTATTTATCTGTACAGTGGGTTAAGATGCAGGGGGTGTGGGCTGGTACTGTTGCCCAGTTAGTAAGATAACTTACTGCTAGCCTGATGACCTGAGTTTGATTCCCAGGACCTCCATGGAGGAAGGGAAGAGCTAGTTCATGCAGCTGTCCTCTAACATTTATTCATTTATTCACATTTATTCATACACCACACACAAACACATACACACACAAATAAATTATGTCTTTTAAAATGAAATAGAAGCAACGTCTTAGATGACATTTTGACATTTATGAATGAAACTATTCAAAGTGGGTTCTCCCATACTTTTTAGTTCCTCTTCCTTATTTGAGTAATTCAGAAACATATCATCTATGTTAAAGATAGGTAATAAAATAGATTAAATAATTGGGGAATATAGAGCTTTGATCAGTGTGGTAGGAAATTATTACCTTCAAATCAGTATTTACGTGATACCCCAGAGCTTGGGCCTCATATATAATACTAGAATGGGAGCTGAGTGATTTAATACCTGAGTCAGGCCTGACTTGCCTCCTGTTTTCATAGACAATGTTCACTGTAGCACAGCTGCCCACGGTTTTCCTTACCTGTATATGGATATTTCTGCACTGTGACGGCAGACTCAGATAATATGAGAGAGACTATGTGGCCCACATGGCTAAGACATTTACTTTCAAAAATTCCTTTTAAGCCAGGGATAGCTATAAACTCATGGTGTAGCTGAAATTGTTGGCTTTGAACTTGTGATTCTCCTGCCTCTACTTCCAAAGTATGCCATCTCACCCAGCTTTATAGTAACATCATTAAGGAAAAGTTTATTGATCATGTTCTAGGTTCAAAAAATAATAATCTCAACACAGTGATATGAAGGAGAAGGAGAGATAATGGAGAAGTAGATAAATAGGAAGGGGTATTTGAAGCAAGGGCAAAGAAGAAAGTTGGGGAAAATATACTACTAATAAGGATGTTTAAAATATCCATACAGAAATGTACTTTCTATCAGTTCTATCTATCTTTTTTCTATCTATCTATCTATCTATCTATCTATCTATCATCTATCCATCCATCCATCCATCTATCATCTCCTTTTAATATATGCATTTCACATAAAAGAGTTACTCTTCACAGCAAATAATGCCCCCTCTCAGAAGCCATAGCATATCAAATAAAACATTCAACGAAGGCACGGAATACCACCCCTGGAGTTGTTGGTCACTGGTAAATTAAAAACCCCTAGAAAATTACGGACTTGCTATGGCTTGTCCACCAAAATTTTATAGCAAGACTCTATTACTAACGACATCACACATTCTTCTTCATCGGACATGGAGAAATCAAATTGGTACTGACCAGGAAGCTTCGTCCCTGTTGGCTAACTTGTACAGTTCCTAAGGGAGCTATGTAGCCTATAGACGAGAAATGTAATCAGTAGCTTTGCCTAGCTGTGAATTCTATGAGATACAATAATGGCTGACTTAGCAAGTCAGGAACATGGATGCAATAGTGGCACAGATGCTATAGTGGTGACCAGTGCTTTTATTTATTTATTTATTTATTTATTTGTACTTATGGCCTGCTTCACAAGAAGAAACACATTCTTGGAACTGTAAATGCCATGAAGCATCCATTTTGAGTGAGTTCTTGGGCCATGGGGTTGAACCACCTATTATTATTTTGCTAAATGGACATCACATCCAACTGCCCTCTAAATTCATATCTCTATACCCATAGATTAGTGATAGTCTCTGTCCTAATCTGAGAGCTTTGTTGTATTACAGTGTATGGCAGTTAATTCAGAATATCACAACTAGCCAAAGTATAAAGACTAAGTGCCTATGTAGTGCTCAGCCATAAAACACGCATCAAATCCCTTTGTCCCTAAAATTCAAGGACTGTGGAGGAAGAGGAGCTGAAAAGCTGTAAAAGCAGAGTTCATGGAGGACCAGGATGTAATAGGGTCTTCTGCACATGCCAGGACCACTGCACTCATGAACTCACAATAGCTGTGGTGAACACCTGCACAACATTGATCCAATCAACATTGCAGCATGGAGGTAGGAGGGGCTTATGGTAGGAGGGGCTTATGGGTCCCCCTCCCTGGCTGAAGAACTATTGTGATGACTTTTCAGGGAGGGAGAATCAATTATCTTCAAGGGTGTATGTAGCTCCTGATAGGTTGATCTCCATGTTCCTGTGTATAACACCACATCAATGAATGTATAGGTAGCACAAATTAGACTAGGTAGGTTATTAAAAACAAAAACAAAAAGATGGAAAGGGGTGAAGAGGAGTGGAGTAGACCTGAGAGAAGTTATGGGGAGGTGTTCAAAGTGAAAATGGTCAAAATACATTGTATGTATGTATGCATGTATGTATTATAAAATGTTCAAAAAGAATTAATAAAAATATTATAAAACAATTGCATTTTCTCAATTAATTATGGCTAATAAAACTTTAGGTGAAGAAAGGACTTTTAAAAAGGCATGGTATGAAATCTGTTTGGTGGCAGAATAAGATCCACAGCACCAGGGAAATAAATGAATATTAGTTATAGTATATGAACTGACTCTGTGCTATGCTTTGTACAAGTTTCTCAATGATCCTTGTGTCATATCATACATAGCTATATCTATGACTATGAGGATTATGTATTTTGTTCAAATTAAAAAGTGAAAAAAATCCACATAGCTCTAAACTGGAATCTCCCCCATTGTAGTATGATCTCCAGAAGAAAAAAACTCTTTATCTTGCTCAGCGTGGCATTTCTAGAACTAAGTACATTGTTGACATATGATAAGAAAACTTGGCAAAACCGACATTTGTAGAATAAATGAGAAAAGGAACCAATGACCAAAGGAACAAATGAAAATGTGTAGGACAAGCATCTAAAGGCAAGAGGCAACTGATCAAAGCCATCCTGGGAGCCTGTCAAAGCCATCCTACATCATCGGCCACCTGAACTCTGGTATCCTGCCAGGACTTCAGGCTATATAACTCATGAGGTCTGGAGCACTGAAATCCAGAGGTACCAACCTAGTATGCTCTCTTGGCCCAAGGCAGTCTGACACTTCTGTATTCCACCCGAAGAAAGTATTGCTTCACTTATCTGCAAATTAGTTCCTGCTTTTAGCATGGCCTATTTTCTCCCAATTACTCACACCTGCTTAATCCCTGCTCTTTGACTCCCACCAGTTTGAAGAGTACTTCCCCGGTTGCTCCAGGACCTCACTCCTCTCCGCGGGTCCCCTCTCCATCGTCCTTCTGATGGGCAGGCTTGATTGTTGTCAAACACTGCTGTCTTACAGACTCTATCTGGTTCTGCAGCTGATCCTTCAGCTGCGGCAGCCCTGAAAGGCTGACAGGATGAATTGCTTACTTCCCAAGCTCTCATGTTTATCTCCCTGTAGATCTCACCATCTGCTGTGATTTGGCAACTCAGGTAAATGTGTTCTTCTTCTTTTTTTTTTTCCTTCTACTTCTTTCTTTCAGCCTCCTGCAGGAATTACCATGTCTCTGTCCTCCCTCTCTTCAGACATCAGCCCCTTGGAAGTAACAATGTTTACATTGAGATTGATGGATATGCCTGGTGCTTTTTTTTTCCTTCCATGCTGTCTATCATTTTAGGCAGTCTCTGATCCAATCTGTCCACCGAGGCTTGTGAATAGTACCCCCCTGTCCCCCCTCCCCCCAAAATCTGTAAAATCCCAGTCAGCTGTGTCCTTCCTCAAGCCCCTTACTATCTGACATTCCCAATGGTATCTCATTAGTGTCTAAGGTGAGAGTAGAGACACAGTGGGAGTGCTCGGACCTCATTGGTTTATGCTGAAATTGACACAGAACTAGAAACCATGATTAAAGCGCCAGGATCCTGGTTTCTTTCCAAATTTGGAATAAGCAGCGCATAGGATCTCGATCTCATGTCTCCCTTTGGCAAAATTCACTGGAATACTTTCTCATTACAGCTCTTTTGAGGTTATTCACCCTTTCTGTTTCTAATTCTTTGGGTCCTTCTGTCCATGAAATCAGCATAAAGCACTTATAGTTATATATATATTTTTTGACCATGACCTTGAATGTGTCTGAATCTTTCAAACTGATAGGAAGTGGTCCTGATCAGGTACAAAGAGTACAGGTTTACTTTACTGGAAGAGCTTTGTGGGCTATGTTCTGTGATGACCATCCATCGCTGACTGAAGAGCACTAGTCACCAGACACACAAGAATATGGCAGTGTTTCAATAAACCTTTATGAAAAGCAAGTGGGGAGACAAACTTGGCCCACGTTTCACAGTTCCCGCCTCTGTGTTTTGAGCATCACATCTGATTTTGAAATACTTACAGCAAACCCATTCATGAACGAATTCTCAAACCATACTTAAATCATCCCATCAACTTGTAAAAGCTACCTCCTTTCTATTAAATTCATCTGTGTATCTATGAAGAAGAAAATTTAGGTGTCGTCTTATTAGCTAGAATTAAACTAAAGAGGCTTCAGTATATTTTGTAAACCTGAAACTTATTTACAACCTTTATGAAATTTAATGAATTGCTATGTATTCCTTACTAGATCTTTCAGACATTGTTTATATGGTGAATAACAGACTCTAATGAGACCAGGGCCTGCTTGATTCCCTGGTTCTGACACAGGTCCTTAAGGGGGTTCATTATCCATTTCAAGCCACCACGGAGTCATTTAGCATACTGTAACAGAAGACAATGTCACTTAGGGCCCTCCCAGAAACCATATCCCCAGATAATATTGTGGCACTTGGGGACACGGCTGTTATCTGTTTAGTGTTCTTGATTTACTGCAGAGACCGACAGAGTGAAAACAGAGACTGGACACTGTCTCTGTCTCCTGTAGACAGATACTTCCTGATGAACTACTTTGTGTCGTTGAGGACAGATATATTTATCTCTCAGAAAATCTCATTTTGCAGGAGCAGGAAGATGACGCAGTGGGTGAGGGCACACATTCCCCACCCTGACTTCTGAGGTTGTGTTGTCTGTCCCAGAACTCACATGCTGGAAGAAGACAAGTGAGCCTGGAGAAGCTGTCCTCTGCCCACACACATATGCACTGGCACACAAGTGTACACACACATACCAATGTACAGAGGAGTGGGAGGGGTAAGTAAATAAAATTTTAAAAAATTAAAAATAATGGCTAACTTTACAGATCATCCTTGAAGAGGTTAAATAGCTGGTCTAGGTTATAGAACCGAAATGCCTCTGTCTCTAAAACACATGCATAGACACTACATAATGGTTCCCTCCTCTTTCTTGTTTATCTCCTCTCATGTACACAAAAATGGAAAAAGTTTTGCTTCATACTTGATGTAACATTGATAATCAATAAATACTTCTTAAATCTCTTCTATTGATTATTTCCCCCTTCTTCCAGGACTTCCATCTGCCCTGGCTTCATTTTTGTTGCTGGAATAAAGTATTCCGACTAAAAGAGATGTGGGAGCAGAATGGCTTCATTTGGCTCACAATGTCAAGTTATGGTTCATTGTTTCAGAAAAGTCAAGGCAGGAGCTCAGAGCATCGCATGCCCGGTCAGAGCAGAGAGGGGGTAAACAGGCATCCTTGCTGCTTGTTTGCTGTGGTTTATGCTCTGCATGCTTACATAGCTCAGGATGCTTTAACCTAGGGATTGGAGCAGCCTACAATGGGCTAAGCCTTTCTGCCTCAATTAGCACCCAAGATGCTCACTCACAGGCATGGCGACAGGTCAACCAGATCTAGATAACCCCTCATTAAGAATCTCTTCCCAGGATGTGTCAAGTTGAGGGTTAAAAGTAACCATCACTTTATCTTAAGTAAAAGGCATCACTGTTCACTCAAAGATGGAAACGAAAAGCCACAGAACCATTTATTTTTTATTTCTCATCCTTTGGCATCACAGCACACATTCAGTGTAATGGTTAATTATATATATTTACTTGAATGGGCCACAGCATCTAGATTCTTATGATAGGGTTTTGGACATTGATACTCAAATTGGTAGACTTTGAGTAAAGCAGATGTGCTCCGTGACAGTCTGTCTCTGTCACCAATTAACAAAGGCAGACTTCCCCCAGGGCAAGAACAAATTCTGCCACCAGCCAATCTTCATAGTCAAATGAGGACCTAGACTGTTCCCTGGGACACATCTCCAGCCTTCCTCCCTGCCCTGCAGATTTTGATTTTTCCCAAATCCATAAATGAATGAACCATTTTCTTAGAATGAATGCACACACACACACACACACACACACACACACACACACACACACAAAAGCTTACACCTTACTGAGTCTTTTCCTCTGGAGAGCCCTGACTAGTATAGTCATTAGGTCTATAATTTTTTTTTTCTCTGAAATGTTCTTTATCGTTCTCAATGCCCTAAATTGGCTCAGGTCCCAATCTTTTGCAGAGGCCATATAATTAGTCTCTCTGCTTTATGTTTCTCTAATTTCCAATCTGGAATTAGGTCAGTGGCTCCCAAAAGCTCACACAATCAAATTTAGACTCCTTGACATGACATTCAAGACCCTTCATTATATGAGGCTGGATTTCCTGCCCTGGCTTCTTTCTCCCACTTTCCTCCTTCCACTTCAATGCATCCGTCAGCATCCTGTGCCTGTATCCATCGCAGCCCTGAGTCTTGCTCTTTGATTGAGAATGGCCTACATTTTATGGGCAAGATTCCAGTTAAAGATACAATCAAGTAAAGCTTTTTACTTCAGCTTTCTAGTTGGCTTTTCTCTGCTTCCATTGGTGACATCGTGCCATCATCTAAAACCAGAAAATGAGTTCTGCCCTCCCCAGTAATCATTTTCTGATCTCTATGGAGTTTTAAATCCACTTATGCCAATAGACTGTGTGGATACAATGAAAGACCAACCAGCCACAATCAACATATCCCAAGGCCCTGTTCTTGTAATCATCCTGTTAAGAAAGGAAATACTTTAAAGAGCTATGTCTCCTTTCAACTATCAGACTGTTGAAATATTGGAGCCCCAATAATTGATGTTCCCAAGAATATATTCTTGGTACAACAAGTGTTTGAGAAAGTTGTTATGTTTAAACAGATTTAAATGTATGACATATGCATGCATGAATATGTAATGTTAGTCCATTAATAAATAACATATACTTCCTGTATCATTTAAAGTTAGTTTGGTTACTTTAAAGGAGAATATATGGACATCTCTATTGTTTTGTTTAATCTTGATTTCTTAGGTACTTAATCAAAAAGTAATGACATACTCTGCACAGATTTTGTCTCACATTCAAAGTTTTACACAAACGTTTGGGTTTTTACACTATCAGGATTAGTAGATGGATCTGTTGGGGGAAATATTACAATAAATCACAATTTGCCTCTCAAACTTGCTATCAATTTCATTGGTCTGTAAACTGGGCCACAGGAAGATTATTGGGATCATTTCTTGGTACTTCCTTAAATATTTTTTGTGTCATCTTGCAGAGCCTTGAACAGAGATTCTAGGTAGTTTACTAAAATATGCAACTGCTGTCATTATGGGAGACTATTTCTGAGCATCTCTGACTCAGAAGAAACTTCCTTCTGTTCATATTTTCATTCTCCTAATGTGTTCAGTTCAATAGACTAGATGGAGATATTGGAGGTAGACAAATATCCAGCCACTTTAAATAAGTCCTTATGGGAGCCTTGTTGGCAGGTTGATGAAAGCACCTGTGTCCTTGTCTAAAACAAGGATCTAATTTCCTCTCTTCTTTTTCCACCTCCAGTGATGACCCGCTGGGAGAAGGGAACAAAATCAAAGTCCCTAAAAGCTGTACCCCTCCTCTCACAATTTTAAGGGACACTAAAAAAATCCCTTGTCCCCTCAGAGAATCACGGACCTAAGCTCTGCTTGCATTTTAAATTTGATGAGTATTCCATGGCCACATAGAAAAGGGGGTCTGTGTTCTGTCTGCTACTGGGTCGCTCGGTTTTTTTTGTTTGTTTGTTTTAGATCACTAAGCAGAATTAGCATTAGCTTCATTGGCTGTTCTCTGCATAGCCCTGGGCAAGTCACCTAGCCTCAGTTTCAATGAGAAACGAATTACTACTGAGCTAATATTACTGAGTGGAGCCAGAGCCTTCCCAGCACTCTGTATTGTGCCCTCACAGAACCACTGCTCTTAGAACAGTCATTTTTCTCATCCTTAGTTTTGCTAGTGGAGACATTGTGTTCCGATCAGAAACTTGCAACCTGAATTCAAAATGCATTCTAAAGGGTTGAAAGGCAGATAAAGAATTATGTTAACCTTCATATTTCACCGTCGTCGCCCTGATTTATAATCTCTACCGCAGGAATCTCAATTTGCTTAAATATTGCACTCAGTGTCATCATGTGCATTGTTTATGTTTGCTACGATCCAACCAATTTCAAGAGTGTGCTTTAAAAAATGTGTACACCATAAGTAGGATGGGTAATTTATAAGCAGATGTACATTGGAAACACTGATGTCTGCCTGGTGTTTGGTAATGAATCTATTTCCTTGTCTCTGGATAGAGCCTTTGAGTATTCTCTCATGATATGTGTAACTTGTCTGTTATCATAGTCTGGGAAGAAAGGCATTGAGATTATTTTCTCTTTACTATGGACTGAAGAATATTGTATTGATTCTGCTAAGGTTGGGATCAGAAGGTTTCTGCTTGTAAACACAAAGATTCCAAGTCATATAAAACTTTGTTCATACTGTATAGGTTTCCCCAAGCCACTATTATAAGCAGTGGTCTGAGCAACTAGGGGCCTGTGAACATAGGTTGCTGAACAATGTCTCTATCTCAGAGTCAAATATAAACATTTTGTTCCTCACTTTTTCTTCTAAAATGTACCTCTCTAAACTTGCTTCATGATGATGATATTGTCTTGAGCTAGACCTGGGAATCAGGTCAGGATATCTGTGGGGGTCTGTGAGGGAATCAAGTTATTAATGTGCTAGGGAGATGACTGCATGAACAATTCTCTCCTTCCTGTTTCCAGGTAACCTTGTTCCCTATCTGCACCTGTAGACACCTATTTTCAGCTCTTCCTCCTAAAAGGTGCATTTTTCAACTGAAGGAGAAACCCTTTTAATATCGCTGCTTAAAATGAAGCCTCAAACATATACCCCTATGGAACAGTAAACTGTAAATTGCCCCCTCTTGAATTTCAAGTATGAATATCATTAAATCAAAGGCTTGAAAAGCTATGGATTAAGCTTCTTCTTTCTATTATAGGAGATATTCTCTTGTCTTATTCTCTTGAAGTTTAGGCGTCAGATATGATTTTATGGGAGGAATTCTTAAATAGAACGTTGTTACCACTTAAAGATAGACTTGTTTTTCTGCTCTCATATGATCCATTTAAACACACCAACCCAGTGAAGTATGAACTCATTTTTAAAAGAAAATATATCCCACAGACCATAATTCCCTGAGACCTTTATTTATTTGATTTCTGCTCCCTGGGACCACAGCCCCATGACATGCAATTCTCAGTTCTGTGTGCCTCCCAGGAAATGGCATTCATAAAAATAATTTCACAGCCAACTTCAATGGCAAACCAACAATAAAATATTCCAGCACATTCTCATGAGGAAGTCAACCATGGGCAGCCACTGTTACATCCTTTTGACACTGAAAAGACACCTCTGAGTAAAAGCCATCAAAACCCTCTCCAGCTCACACCACACAGTGGCCTCCTGCTAATAGATATGTCCTTGGAGGCCAGCTAATTGGAGCTTCACAGATTCCAGCTACTACACATTTGAGGACATTATCAACATTCATATCTTAGCAATTCTCTCCCTACTAATGAAGTATTTTTGAAGAGCGAATTCATATTGACCAAGTACAGAGAAGCTTCAAGCACTGAGAGTTCAGCTTTGTCTCTTCCAAATTCAGGAACAGTTACACAACATTTTTCCTCGTTTTCCCTAGAGGACAACACCTTCTGCTCAGTTCTTGCCTGGTCTTTGTGGACATTCTGTGCCCTAAACCTCCTTCTATCATAAGCCTACCCCAAATTCCTCATAGAGTCGAGTGTGGTTTATTTAATAATCTGTCCAGTGCCATCATATTACACATTTATTCAAACAAGCTGTTCTGATAAGGGGAGGAGGCTTCATCACAACCTAAGTAGTCATTGCAGACAGATCTTCTCTCTGCAAACTCCTGTGCTTTCTGATGTAAATTACAAACCAACAACCCCCACCTTAGGGAGGGGAGGATCTGTCTCTGTTCCCACAATGCTGAGTGCCATCTGATCTTGATTTATTAGGTCTTTCAAGACAGGCAAATGGCTGGATATTTAAGCACACATACACCCACATAGCCTGAGTTTACTAGATAACTTTCAGCAAATCAACAGATTATTCATCTTCTTATTTATTGTTTTTATCAACCCCCCCCCCACACACACACACACACTCTCTTAACATTCTGTAATGATGAGAGGAAAGCTAACCTGACAAATTCAGAAGAATGAGGGTTCTGTCACATTTCCTAACTTGAACTACTATCAGTAGTTCTGGTTCAGGAGAAAGAAAATAGTGCTCTGTGTGTTGTTGGTCCACATTTACACAAATGTTTGATGATAAGTTTGGACATAGAACAAAGTGATCTAGGGAGTGGTGTTTCTGTTTGGATAATGAACAGATCTGAATAATAATCTCTATGGACCCTTACAATCCAATATCATGTTTGAAATAAAAAATAATAATAACTTATCATCATTTCTCTTAGTATTTCTTTTTTATTCTTCTAAAGCTAATCAGGTTTCTTTATTTGGCCACTCTCTTATGACTCACAACTTAAAGTACTAATATTTTAAATCTGGACTATATTGCAAACGTTTGATTTTTATCTATTTCTGTATAGAATCTGGTAATTGAGCTTTAGGATATTTCATCTTCCTGAATATATTGCAAAGGAATGAGTCAATTTAATGTACTTCCATTCAGCCATTTAATAAAAGTCATTGGGAGCCCTGGCAAGTCACCTGCTGTTAAGCCTTAAAACCTGACTCCTATCCCCTCAATCCTCTTGTTAAAAAGAGAGAATGGACTCTAGCAAGGTGCTCTGTGACACAGATGCCATGACCCACATACAAATAAATGAATAAATACACAAAGAGAACCAAATCACACATGTTGTCCTGTGACCTCTACATACCATCACGCACACACACACACACACACACACACAAATCACAAATAAACATTAAAAAATAGTAAGAACTGTCATTGGCTCCCACTTTCTATTACTTTCATTTTTCTCCTAAAATATTTAAATCTAAGTTGAAGAGCATCCTAATTCTTCTCTTCAGAGGGTCTCAGCATCATCGAGCACTCTTCTAGTGTAACTGTGACACATGGAGCTGTCCTCGAATATGCACATTTCAATTTGCTTTTAGTCCCCCAATAACTTTGCAACTGTTCTGTTTTTCAGTAGGATACAACCAAGGTTTCCCGTCTTTATTTGGTCGCTACACCTTTCTTGTATAGCTCTGAGGTCTTCACCTATGGACCACAGGCCAATGATGTGTTGGTTGTTCTTTCTTATTTCTCAAGCTGAGAAGAATTTTCAAATTCCTAAAGAGTTGAGAAAGCAAACTACAAAAAACAAAACAGACCAACAAAAAAAAAATAGGAAAGAAAATAAACAACAACAACAAAACCTTACAGATATTACACAATAAAATCTCCCCTACCTACAGAGTATGAAACAATTGCCACTGTCCTTTACAGAAATGCTTGCTGATATCTTCTCTACAATACCACTCTTACCTCCATTTTTCATTTTTTAGAAAATGCAGTTCATGTGCTCTTCAGGGTTAGACTTGGGTTAGAATAGCAGTGTATTCTATTAATATAAAATAATTCCTATCATAAGTATATCTTCTAAAGTTTCCTTTCTTTAATAAGTGCAAACTTTCATGTTGTATAAAAATAATGAAATAATATATGCTTGATAATATTACATTATGCAAACTCCACAAATGAAATTTGTACATTTTCCATTTCATCATGTGCTATTAGAGTACTTCACAGCCTAGCTAATAGTCTCAACACATGAGCTTACCATTATCGCCACTGCAATCATTTCTGTAGGTTTACCACCAGCCTACAATAATGCTTGTGCTAAAGACTTTTGTAAAGTAAATATAAGATGCAAACAAAATACCCAGGATATAGAAAAAGAGCCAGAACAACATTGACTATAAAATTTGAAAAATACAGTGTTTAATTTGATGTTTGACTAGAGGACAATGCTCAAAATAATCAATTTTTTCCACACACATTTAATTTGTGGTATCAAATTCATTATTCAATACATTTTATTTTAAATCTTCCATAATCTTTATTTTTGGGGATATTTTAATAAGCATGCCAATGAATACTCAGTCCTGAGAGTTAAGACCATGTTTAATACAGTTTTGTTTGTGTGTGTGTGTGTGTGTGTGTGTGTGTGTTGGTAAAGGCAATAAATTTCCAATGCAATAAAACATGGGAATCAAATTTAAAAAAAAAACTGTCAATACAAATTAGATACATGTAAGTAGTATGTTAACTGTGTTAGCTTGGGGTTTACTGATGTGAACAGACACCGTGACCAAGGCAAGTCTTATAAGGACAGCATTAATTGGGGTTGGCTTACAGGTTCAGAGGCTCAGTCCATTATCATCAAGGCAGGAACATAGCAGCATCCAGGCTAACGTGGTGCAGGAGGCATTGAAAGTTCTACATCTTCATCTGAAAGCAAAGAAGAGAAAAACTGGCTTCTGGGCAGCTAGGATGAGGGTCTTAAAGCCCACTCCCACAGTGACACACCTACTCCAACAAGGCCATACCTCCTAATAATGCCATTCCCTGGATCAAACATATATAAACCATCACATGAACATCCTGAGAACACAATAAATTCAAATTTATTGAAAATGTTTCAATTTTATGTTTTCTTAAAGCAAAATGTCCTTTATTTTAAAAAACAAATAGGAGAAAATATAGAAGGTGAAATGATGCCCTATAGGGAATATAGGCTATAGAAAAAGGAGACTGACTGTTGTTTTATATTATGTGACCATGGTTTGAACACTCAGTACCTGCCCCTGGTTCTTGTAAGGATGAGAGGTATAAATCTAATAATATAAAATGCTCCAGCCCTGAGTTCAGGTTATGTGGTTAAAGGCATGGTTTCAGCAAATGATGATCCTATGTCCTTACTCTGTACACGAGATATGATTTACATGCCTGTAGTAGCACAGAAAGAAAAACTAGTCCTGAATGCAGAAAGATGCTCTGTGGTCAGGGAGTTGAGCAGGAGGTGGTGCCATCAGATAGCAGGGAACATGGGAGATTGCTCACTGGAGAACCTTTCAAGACAAAAGGCTATAGCATGAATAAAAGCAATAAGGCAGAGGGATGTAGGCTTAGATGGCTCAAAACCTACTTTAATAAGGGTTCTTAAATGCTTTAACCTCCCTTGTAGCCCACCCCCCCACCAGAGATAGTGGATAGGAAAGGTTAATAGGTCAAAGGGGGATGTGTCCTGTTTAAAAATAGTTCTTTGGGGTGATTCCCGTCTTTAATGTCAGGATATCAACAGTTCGGTTCACACGAATCAGCAGTGGTAGCTTGATCCACTCTTAAACATCATTCATACACCAGCAATGTCAGTTCAATCCAGAAGAAATCGTAAGGCTCTCCCAAACAGCCGGAGTCTGCAAAGGTGGCAGGAAGCTCCCATTGTATCATGAGTTCTTTGGTGCATTACTCTCTCCAAAGAAACAACAAGCAATGTTCAGCGAAGAAAGCAAGGTGAACCAATGCAATATGGTCATGGGCGAAGACCAGAGTCAGCAAAGCCCAACAATGACCAGCAAAATTTGCAAGGTAGACCAATGCAATAGCTTCATCCGCTGTTCATTGGGTTATACTTATATTCTTCCCAAGCATCACAAGTCCTCTCAAATGTTGGCTAAAAGCATCACATGCCCTTACAGCCGGCCCTTCCAGAAAAACACCAGGTGTCTGTTCTCAGCAAAACAACCTCTCATGTGTCCGCTTCTGCAAGACATCCTTCTATAAGACAATTTCCAGAACATCACGTGACACAACCGAGTCTCCAAAGGAACCAGAAATTCCCACTTCAGAGGAGTGTCGAGCATCTTCTACAAACAACTGAAGGTTCGATGTGGTCAGGACCTAACTTCCCAGGCAGAAAGGGAAGAGCACAGACAGCATTTGGTCTGACTGTGAGGATAATTCTGCTGAGCTGTTTGCCAGGTGTGAACAACATTTCCTGAAGAGAAGCTGTGCCTGGCTGTGAACAAATAACTGGTAGGAGCTTATGAGTCTGCAGAGACTAACAGATGGATTGGAATTTCAGTACTGTAGAGAGACTGGAATTTTGTAGGTTCAGAGGCTAATTACTTTATCTTGGGCTAGTTTTAGCCTTCTAGCACAGCCTTTCCTTGTCCTACTCTATCTGAACTAACATCTCTTGGTAATAAATAAAAAACTCTTAGAAGCTATCAGCTTAGCAGAACACTGGCTTCCACCAATCCAAGAGCTAAGCAAGTCATCAGATAACATCTTAGACCTATACAAAACCTTCTCCTATCTTCATGCACTTGCTTTTGGTGTACCCACCAATTTATTTCAGTTTCTTGAGACAGGGTTTCTCTGTGTATCATGTGTGTCCTGGAACTTGCTCATAGAGATCTGCCTATCTTAGCCTTCCAGCTTATTTAAGACCTATGCAACAGGCCTGGCTTCCAATGTTGTATTTTAAAGTTGCCTTGATTAGTGACTTTCTTACCTGTAAACAATAGAAACCGTGTAAAACTGCTTCCACATTGGAACATGGAAGTCACGGAGTAACCTAACTCTGTGTTCCCTGGCCACAGTCACTCATATTGGCCTCAGAATAAACGATGTCTTAGTCCCTTTAAGATGGGAGCTGTGGTTTCTACCTTGGCACGGGGAAGGAAAATAGAGCTTGGGAACTTAAAATTTGGTTACCATTTCTCTGAGTTAACAGAGAGCTTCTGTAAATCAGAAGGATTTGCAGTCCACCAGCTAATGTTTATTGAGTGTGTGATTTTTGCAAGCACTCAGTTGCTCTATTCAGAAAATGTGATATTTTTTACAACAGTCAAAATAACAACACCACCAACAACAACAACAACAAAAATCGGCTAAGGAGACATCGCTAAAATCCACTAAACTCCCTAAGGATGTGAACGCACACAGTCACCTTTTGGTATTCTACTGAAAGGATTAATGAACTGCTATAGTGGTGGCCAGGGAACTGTACAGGTTCACAGTCATCCACGGGCACCAGGAAACTGACTCAGCATTTTGGTGTCCAGGAAACCCAGAATTTATTCTAGAGGTGGCTGCTGAATTAAAAACTCCTGAGGTAAATCCCTTTATTATTCTCTGTGGGAGAATGGAGAATGCCTCTCTCCCACTCCCAACTGCTATTGCTCCAGGCCTTTCTTCTATCTTCTCTCCTCAGTTGCACTATAATAAACCTGGCCAACTGAATGTTGCTTGACTGTCCATCTGCAGTGGCTTTCTGCTGCTGTTAGCTTTATCTTAATTCCCTCATCATTTTGATGTGTTTACGGTCTGTCTTACAGCTGGACCATTAAGTATCCATGTATCTTACTTCAGCCATTTTATTGCATGTGATGAACATTAAAAAAAAAAAAAACTCTCCAGTTTTCAATCTTTAATATATAGTTCAGAAATCCCTAAGGCAGACCTGAGTGAGGTGGGAGGGGGGAGAGAGTCCCAGGAACTCTGAAAATTGTATCATAATAAAGGAGCTTCATTAGCTAAAATTGAGTTTACTGAAAGTGTGTGTGTGTGTGTGTGTGTGTGTGTGTGTGTGTGTGTGTGTGTGTGATCAGATTGGAAACTATAAAATAAAACTGTATTGGAAAATAGCCTGAGAAAAGTCGATAAGAGTAGAGTTAGAAAAGACTCCCTTCCTGAGCCATTGATGTCTATTAAGCTAAGCATCTAATTATTTGCTTTTGAGACTGTTGGACTACAACTTTCAAAACAATTTTCCTGGAAAACATATTTTATTACCAAGAAATTTTCATTGATTTTTTAAAATGTTGTAAAAGTACTAAATGTGCCTTATAAACACTGTTAGTATATTTTAAATAAAATGTCACCTTGCCAAGCCACAAACTCCTCTCAGCCTTCTAACTCAGATCAGCACAGCTTGAATTCTGGGAAACCCCACCAAGATTGTGGTCACAGATTTCCATCACTGCTAACAGCAGGCCAGCTTGGAAATGAAGCAAATATCAATTCACTCGGAGAGAAAACATGGCAGCGAGACATAAAGAATTTGGCCTGCATCCTGGACTTTGGCTGCATGCTGAGCTGTGCAGCATAGCATTCATGTGCCTGGGAAGGCAGGGAGGTTACAGGAAGTAGGATATAAACTTTCAAAGATGGGAGAAAACCCTCTCAAATCTAAAGGACATTGATGTTTCTTTAAGACCGACACTTGCCTTCTGTTATACACTGAAGGACTATGATGAGTGTGTTTGTTTATAAGCATATGTGTGTGGCTTTAGCAGAGAACTAATGATAGGAAGTAACGCATGTGTTATGCGAAAATAAGGACTGTTTGACTCTAATATGTTGCGTGTCTACTTAGAGATGTTAAGTTGTTGCTTTGGGCACCAGGAAAAAAAAATGAAGGAAAGATCTCCCCCAAAATTATCCTCTCCCATAACCAGATGTCTGCTAGTGGGGGTTTCTAACCTCCCCTCAGGGATAGATCTTGTGGAAAGAGATTTATATAAGATGGATCCTTTATCTTCCATCCAGAGCAAGAGAAATAATAGTAATAAAATTCATGAGGTTCTTCGAATAAAGGAGAGAGAATGGAAATGGACTTAATTTTTCCTGCTCAAGCTTTCTGTGTTACAGCAACAGGTAGAAGAAAGCAAACCCAGAGAGGGGTGGATCTAAGAGAGAGCCTTGTCTCAAAGCCATGCGAGATATAAAGAATTCTAAAAAGAAAGTAAAAGGGCAAGGAAACTTTTCCACGGGCATCTTTCACAAACATTTTCTTTCATAATATCCTGTTTATTTCCTTCATGGTATTTATTAGAAGTGGCAATTAGATTATCCACTCTCTGGTTTACTTCATTATTTCCTGTCTCTCTGTGAAAGTATTGTCGATAAGAGTGGCTGTCTTTTGCATGGTCCCTCGAGTGCATCTATAATGAAATAAATGAGAATGTGACTTTGAGGAGAATGAGCTGGGGACACTTGGATGGACAACTTAAAGGACCAGTTTTTGCCTGATTGTATAAGTGAAGGAGTTCTAAGATTGTTCTGGAAAAATGGCTTTAGATAATGCATGACAGAATTACGACACTGGCCCTTCAAAGCCACAAGCAGGTGCCATCTCTGATCAATCCCATCAGAGAGTAGCCATGCTATTAAATCAGGAACTCAAACAGTGAAGTCTGTGTTGTAGTAGACATTTCCACTTAGAAAAGCCCTTTTCTTCTGGAAATACTGCTTTATGACCACGGTTCCAATGAGGGTTGGTGAGGGAACATGTTGTACCCTGGTACAGACAGTTCTCAATGTACAATGGTTTGGCTTATATTTTTATGATGTCATAGTGGTGTACGAAAGCAATCAACATTCTATAGAAACCATTGTTTGGACTTTGGATTTTAACATTTTCCTACCGCTGGTGATATGCAGTAAATTACTTGGTCTGGTGAATCAGGGTGGCAGCAGAGAGACACAGGTCCCATGAGCCAGCTTAGCCAGGATAATATACAACCATGCTGTACAGTGGGTTATCTTTTCAACTCATGGCATTTGGGGAAGGGGGTCAATGTATTACATCTATTTTCAACTTTGGATAAATCTGTCAAGATATAGACCCATCAAACATCAGGGAACATGAGTGTTCTTAAACATGGAAGCAGAACATGATAGAAGGTCAGTAGGACAGCTATTCCTACTATTCAGTCATTCTTATCCTACTGGCTTAGCATGCTTTCTTCATCCAACCTTCAAGAGACAGTTTCTCCTCCAATCAAAAAAAAGTCAAAGTTCATACCTGGGCTTTATCAAAACTTTCCTGGAAAAACAAAATATTTGCCTATTGCAGCAAGAATATGACTTGGAGTCTATCTGAAGTGCTGGTTCTGACACATGGAGAACATGGAGGCCCGTAGACATTGAGACACGCAAAGATGCAAGCATCTTAGATCTGGGTCCGTGATTCAGAATACTATGGCCTCCTGAGACATGGTTGTTGAATTCTCCACTTGAGTTTGTGCTATCCAAATACTTTTACCTGGAATTCCTATGCTTTGTTTCAATTAGTATCTAGTGAGTTTCTATGATTTATAATCAAGAGGACCCCGAGAAAGGTCATTTTACTTCCTTTACATTGTAAATTAAAACAAGGAAAAGTACTACCCCCACCCTCTTACCCCCACCCTCTTACCCCCACCCTCTTACCCCCACCCTCTTACCCCCACTCCCGCAAGTGTTGGATTGGTGGCTAAGAGTTAATTGTCAACCCAGAGTCTGCCCTAAGAATTAAAGTGTCCCTACCCCATACTAGCTCTTCCTATTTTTATTCTAACTCGGCACAAAGGTCTAAACTGCAACAAAGAGTTAGAGGAGTCAGAAGATAAATGGCTGAAGACGTGAGATTTCCACATCCGTATTTATTCATTTAACTAACTGGCTCAAGGCTGCAGCAGAATTATGTCCTACTCCTGCTAACCCTTCACCCACTGAGCTCCAGTGTTTTCTTCTGAGAAAGTAATTCTCCCTTGATAGGCCAAACACATGCTGTGTGTTTGTTCCACAAAGGAGATTTTGCACATGAAATTATTAACAACTCGGGCTTTGTCACTTCCTTCCCCCTTTTACATTTTTTCTCTACTTCTATGCATTTGCTATTTCCCCTTTCACATGAATAGAATAGTATATCTTATATTGTCCATTAAACATGGGAAGAAAAATATAATAATAGGACAAGCTATTTTTAAATGCAAGGAATAATATATGAACAGGCAGCACTTTGAAACATTTCAGCTGACTTCAGAGGTCAAAATACAGTAGCAGAAACCTTGTAAATATAATGGACCATGAACGTTTAATAGTTACTAAGTGTGGTGAGGGGCTCTCGCCTCCACCCCCTGGCCTACAGCTTATCCCTGCTTGCTCACAAAAACTCCTTGTTCAGTTGTTGTACATAGAAGGTCAGGATGATTATGAATAGCCTAAACCAGTAGGAATGAGGTCTTGCCTTGAGAAATAGTTATCTGGTCTAAGGGTAACTTTGTAGTCCAACTTTATTCTTCATAAGACATAGAGGTAAGATAGCTTAGGCCTTGAAAGAAAGATAAAAGTCAAGAGGCATGTGGTGGGAGAAGCACACGCTTCTGTCTCTTCTCTTCCTGCTCATGAGGAATTTGGCATCTGGGAGTATTACTCACTGCACTCTAGAAAGGGCTTTTGCATGTCATGGAGTATAATACAGATGACCTTCAGGATGGAAAAGAGATGGGTGTTGCCTCGGTTCCTCCCCTGGAGCCCTTAGTAAGAATAGCTGGTGCCATTGTTACTCAAGTTACTACTTTATGCAGCTGAATATATCCTAACTGATAAGATATGAAATATAAATAGTAACTATCTACCTATTAGTCACGTTGTGATGTTAATACTTATATTGATAGTAATAATTAGTGCGCATGTTAAACATGAGAAACCTAAGCGTTTCTTCAATAGAGTATCATAACTCCGGGTCCATATCTTCTTCTATAAGTCAACTCTGTACAAATCCAGAAAAATACAACTTGTAGGTAGAAGAGAATAAAAATTCAACTCCACAAATGCTGGACTGTGCTTGGTCTAGATTCACTTTATGCACCATTTCTCCCCTGCACAGCTTTAGCATTTGCAGATATGATTAAAAACAGATTAACAGAACAGAATGCGTCATGGCCCTCAGCTGAGTATAGAAAATTAAAACAGATTTGCAAACTCTTCTGCGGCACTCAGGATTGCAACCCACTGAATATGTCAACAATTTTGGACTCTCACAGCAAGAGATAAAAGAAACAAAGATAAAGGGAAGCACGGAATGGGAAAGTCTTTGGGGATATTAGGGCAATTAAGAACAATATGGAAGTAATCAAAACTTGGTCGACCGACCAAATAAGACCTTATGAAATTAATATACGAGCCAACATTTGCAAAATGTTGCATGCCTTTAGATTACATGTGTCTACAAAAGGAAATCAAGGGTTTCATTCAATACACAGACATGAAACATTAGCAACGGATGAAATGCAAAAGGCCTCCCTAGGCTGGAGCACAGACAGGCATGGTGAAATTTAAAGCCTTATGGAGACGAGAGCCAAATTTTAGGGGTTGAAGCAATGTTTTTTAATCAGTTTGTCATGAGAGATGGAATAATGCAGGAGTCAAGGGCACACAAGAGCCAAGGAGAAACAGCTACGTTTATTGTGAACAAACCTGTTTCAAAAGTTTGATATTAATAAAGTAGATTAAGCTTTAATAAATGGTTTTAATAAATAAGTTTTAATAAAGAATGTTACATTTATAGTTTCCTATTCTGAAACATATGGAACTGCCTGGATGTAGACACCATCTATTGATTAATAAGGTCAAGACTCCTACATTCAGCATACTATGTTCCCCTAGAGACATCCTAAGAAAGGAGTAAGAGCAGCAGGCATAGATAACTGTGGCTTGAAGCTATCAGCCAGCACAAATCTCAGAGATGAGTATTCAGCCAACAGATGTGACCCAAAATGCACCAGACAGCAAAATCACAGTGTCCCAGGGAGGCAGGCGAGAAGCTAGTCCATGTCTGGCTTATGCATGATGCTCTAGAAGCTGACACGTTGCAGTCTTGGGGCTGAGGCTGCCACCTCGCTGGTCCATTTGTACATGTCTCTCTGCCTGGTCAGCATGCTTTTGTTCATCTTCCAATGTGGCCACATCCTAAAAAGATTAATTAAATCATATCAATGACATTTGAACTTGAAGTAATAGCACGTCAAAGGCGTGGCAGGGCTGGTATTTCTGTTGATCCTTTGTTTTACTGCCTTTTCTATTTGATGCTTTCTGACAAAAAAAAAAAAAAAAAAAAAAGGCTGTTTTAGTGTAATGGCCTAGCCATTAAAGGGCAACCTACCCGTGTCCCCTCTGCCATCTTCACAGTCATATCACATACATGACTTTTATCGTCCACTGAAACATTGCCAGATGGAAGCTGTGGTCCTGGCAAGTGTAAGTCCCTGCTTCAGCAGAGTTTTCCTTAGTCCCCCTAACTGTGACAATCCCATTTAGAACCTGGTGTTTCTACATCGCAAGAAGAACCATCAGATGGAGGAGCCACTATGTAGCCATGTTTAGAATCTGCCAGTGAATTGTCAGACAAAATATCTGGAAGTCTTGGACCATGTGAACAAATCACCTGTCCTTTTAGTGTTCAGAATGGAAGGAAAGATCCTTGAGTAATGAGATGTGTCATGTCCAGGCAACACCACTAAGTGTTGATCCAGAAATACACGAGCAACAACAGTCTTTCTTGGCTTTAAAGGATGTTGGAGGATATTTGAATAGAGCATTGGAAAGTACCAGACAACTTAAGCTTGTTGGGAGACAAGAGAGACAGATGCCAGTCATTTTAATTCTTTACAGAGTGTGAGGAGTAGAGATGAAAAGAACGCTGCAAGGAACGAATGTAGAAGGCAAGCAAGATGCAAACTGCAAGTAGACTTCCCTCTGATCCAGTCATAGCAATGTAAAGAAAGGGTTGGTTAAGCATGTGATGAAATGATACTCAGACTTACGGGACAGCTTCTGTTGTTACTGGGATATCTGATCGTTACCATTGAAGGAAGATATTGAGTACTTCACTTCAGCCTAGTTGATCCTTACAGTTTCTGTCAGGTATGCAGGCACCCAGCATCCTGAAAGTGAGGTAAATAAATCCTGAGGACCAAAAACTGTCACTTCTCCTCATGTTCCCACTGGGAATGGCATTTCTTCTTCCCTTTTCCACATTTAACCCTTGAAGTTTAAGGTGCACAGAATGAGGACAAGAAGTGGGATGGATGTTCGCTTGTTTTAGTAAACACATGTATAAAATCAGCAAAATGGTAATGGAGACTCAAAGAGCTAGAATGGTAATGGAGACTCAAAAGACCTAGAAGTCACTGTAGGCATGCTGGTTTTAGAAAAACACTGGCAAGTAGGCTATGATTAACTCCTTAGGGGGAGTTAATATTTTCTCCATAAAAATAAGTGTAATATATAGTCTACATCTATATCCATATGGTCTATATCCATATCGAGTATATAGTCTGGAGTCTAAGGAATGAGTTGCTGGAGTCATAGCATACTGATCAAAGGGCAGGAGAGAACTTAGCTCCTAGGTCAGACCTGGAGTTAGAGTTTTGGAAAGAGCTGGATAGAGTATAAATAGGCACACCTAAAATACAGCCAGTATTGAGCAAACACATAGAATTTGCTATGTGTTGACACTGATGCCTGCATGTGACATATATATCCCATTCAATCCTCTCTATAATTTTGTAAGGTAGGGATTAATATCATCTTGCCTGTATGGATTATGCCTATGGCCATACAACATATAGTGGTTGTCTAATATTGCATGCCAAACCAACAATTCATTTCTAAATTTCAGTTTTGATAAGTAATTTCAAGTCACAATCTCTCACCAGACGTCACATATCATTTGGAATCACAGTCATTGAAACTCTGACTCTGGAGTTGTAGAGACTGCTCCAAGGCCCATCTTTACAGCTGACACTTCATTGTTGGTGATTACCAACTTCCTTCAGTTCTATACCTGTGGGGTTCATGTCTATTCCCTTGCCTTCTTCCATCTGGATTCCCTAAAAATGTTGTATATAGAGTTTCTCTGATTACATTGCTAGGAGAAAATGACAAGAAAAATTTCATAGGTGTTCAGGGAAGATATTTTCCCCCTTCAAACTTTTCGATCCATAGTTGGTTTAATCCAAGGATGGAACATGGAAGGTAAGCTGTGATATCCAGCAACAGTCAAAGGTGCCTTCCCAGATGTCACCTGCCACTCAGCTAATCAGTGATGGAGACACAGCTATAAAGCATGTCCTTGCTTCTCATTGGCACTCTAGAAACTCACCTGGGAAAAAATGCTCAGTTACTGGGTATGGTGAAGAGGGACCAGAGACAAGCAACCCTAGGAAAATGGCCACCTTATATTCCAGCTTGTCCCTTCAACTCTATAGAATCCAAATTAGACTCAAAATTCAGTCTGATTTCCTTGCCTAAAGTCACTTTAGTGGTAGCAACATCATCCAAGGAGAAGAATCCCAGCTTTGAGTTCTGGGTGACCAAATGATGGGGACCCTGGATGGAGCTACTACAGTACATAGACTAGGTGCCAGATGGCAGGAGAAGCAGGTACAGGCCCTGCTGTGTCAATCAGTTCACCTCTCCTACAAAGACCCAAAAGAAACAAGTATTGGGAGGTAAGTTTTGTTTTATTTTAAAGTCTTAGTTTTTCATTAAAATTTATGTTACCCCATGACACTTTCATGCATATATATCACTCATTATACTTAGTGTAAACCCCTTGTTCTTAGTGCAGTCCTCCTGAAGTGTGTCTTCTGGCTGTCTCCTTTCCTCTCCTCAGACCCCCCTTTTGTCTTGTGGATAAACAAGTGTATAATTAAATTTAGGTTGGCACATGAAAGAAGGAATGGTGTTCTTTGTCTTTCTCACACCCTTCACCATCTCTTATTCCTCATTTCCTTTATGCCATTTTGTTCCCCCACACATGAATTCCCTGTCTCCATTCATGCCATATGTAGCATGTTTAGTAGATTGCATTATCCAGTGGTAGCATATCTAACATCTGTGTATGAGAAAAAGATGATATTGTTCTTTTGTAGTTTGGCTCATTTTGCTTATTGTATTTGTATTTCTAGCCACTTCCTCAAAAGGACATAATTTAATTCTTTATGGCTAAGTAAAACTCTGCTGTGTTCATTGACTTCCCTATCAATTCTGATGAGCATTAGACCAGTTCCATGTCATGTCTTCTTGTTCTTTTCCATGGTATAAACATGATCACACTGGCTACTTTCACATCACCAAAGTAGAATCACTGGGTGTGCAGTTAAGAAAAACAGAGAAGTATATTGTATCATATATTCCTGTCAGATGACACTGAGATAGGTATCCATTACCCTATGGGTGTATTTGATAGTAATATCTAGTATAATGATTAGGAAGTGGTGGGTTCCACATATGCATTCTATTTATGTTCACTATAATAAAACAAGCTACATAATTTTTTAAGATTGATTTTATTTTATTACATATTTCTATATGTGTCTCTGTGGGAGTTGGGGGTGGGTGAGCATGTGAGTAAAGTTGTCCCTGAAGGCCAGAAGAAGGATCTGGAGCCTCTCAAGCTAGAATTATTAAAGACTGTGACCCATTTGATAAGAAATCTTTCAAAGTGTAGCAAAGACTCTTAATTACTAGGCCATTGCTCCAGCACTAATTTTATTTTTAATAATGCTTGTAGATAACTACTACTTGCAAAATTCCCAAGGATTTAATGATTGACTCCCACAAGCTGGCACAGTAGCTAGAGCACAGCATCAGATAAATGTGCCTTTGGCTTCAAGCACAGCTCCTCCATTCTTGTACCAATCTGCACTTCTGTTCCTCTGGTCTCCAATCACGAATGGAATAGTGATTCAATTTGGGATGTGAAACCCAACTACACATAAGATGATGAACTTGGGGAGGAAGATAAACTCCCTCTGAGAAGACAGAACATACGGCTTAAAGACTTGAGTCCCTAGTACTGTCACAGCATGGAAAACAAAACCTTGGAAACAAAAATGGCATGTGAATGGGGACAAAAGGGACACAAGACTAGAGAAAGAGTAAGAGAGACCAAACTATCACAGGGCATGTGATATCCTGGGTATCAGGATATCAGGTATTAGGGTATCCTCCAGATGTTTTAGTTACATGATAGCACATCACTCCCTTTAAATGCCATTTTGTGTTGTTTTGTTACTCAAAGAGTTGACAGATATGGTTGAAAAACTTGGTTTCATGGATTAACTTCCCTAACAGATATGTTAGGACAGCAGGTTTTGACTCTGTATGAAATATAATTGAGATTAGTCTTTAAGTAAACTCTAAATTTTGTTCTTCTTGAATGACCAAGGAACAATCTCAGTTAATTTTGTTTTTATTTTTTTATTTATTATTTTAATTTTATTATTACAATACATTAGATACTATTACAGAAACATGTAACTTTTGTATATTATGATAATTACAGATTCAGAGACCATTGTAAGAAATAAAACACAGATGTTTTGGTTTGGGAGATGAGTCATTGTGTAGCTCAGGCTATCCATAAACTCCTGGTCCTCACACCCTGGCCTCCTAAGCGCTGTGATCCCTAGTGTGTTCCACCATGTCTAATTCGCCATGAAGCACTTTCCAGTTTTCATCAATGACAACACCTTACAAAATGATAATACTTAAATACAACTGAAGTGTCACTGTTAGTAAGCCAAGAGAAAGAACAGTTTTGTGGTCACAGGGTCCTGAGTTTCCCCTTACACTTGAACCACAGGCACCATCATTGACCAGTGCCCTCAGACGACATGCATCTTATAAAATGGCCCTCAATGACCTTTCCTGGGCAGTCTCTCCACAGTCATTCTGGCCTATCTCACTTAAGACACAGAGGATCTAGACTTCAGTAAAATGTATTTTCCTTTCATTTCATATAATTTCTGGTCCTTTCACATTTTCTCCTGCTGAGAATAGTCTTCCATCTTCTAGCAATTCTGTAGGAAGCACTTCCTGTCATCCTGGCTAGACTAGATGACCCCGATGTTCACCTGTAGCTCTGTACTCCTGCCTTCATGGCTTCAGCCACAATCTTTTCATCTTTCAGTTTTCAGTCTTTCTTCCTAAGGGACTATAAAGCTGCTAAACTAAGTATAGGCCCTTTGTTCCTTTCTCAATGTCAGATTGACAGCATCTAGGCCAGCTATTGCCCTATGGATGTTTAGTGAATGAATGGGTAAATGAAACAATCAAGTTATACATATAATTATATATAGTGTTATAAGTTATAAATTATATATGTTACACAAAAGATATTATATATGTGTATATACACACACATATATATTAAAGAAGGGAAGGATAGGAAGAAGGAAGGTAGAGAAGGAGAAGGAGAAAGGCACGCACATATTTATGATTTCAAATAACAGATCTAGTAACCTTAACAATCAAAGTCAAGCTTATCAGGAGAGTTTTATCCTAACATGCATCTAGAGATGGTCCAAGCACAGAGTTCAGGTTAAAAATGACTCTAAGTTGATTTCAGAACAGTGTTCTGCTTTGAATGGCTCTAAACATCCAGCCAAGTATGAAGGGGAGATTTCAAAGTGCACAGATAAAGATCTGACTCTGAAGTCAGAAGTCCCCTGTCTTCTTTTCCAAATTAAGTTCTGGAACAGAACATTTGAAAAAGAACCCAAAGAGCTTTGACTACAGACACTAGAGCTCTGACCTCCGGAGAGGACCAGGAAATCAGCAGAGCTTACAGGCATTCTCAGTTCATTCCCATCTTACTGGAAATGTGAGAATCTTGCTAATCATAGCTGATGAATTTTCTAACTCACCAAGAAATGGAAGGAACACAGCAGAGGCATTGTGTCAATACAAATGCAGATTTATAGATAAAGGTATATGACACTATAAAGGAAGGATTAAATACAGAGCACTTACGACAGGAGCTCACCTTGAGCTCACCAGGCCAATGGGAAAGTGTTTAATTTACTCTTTCCCCATAGGAACAAGGAATTAGCTAAGAAGTTTATGGAATTAGGAGCTAGAGAAATTTTAGGGGCAAGGAAAACCAAAAATAAATTGCATGACTAATAACTAAAAAAAAAAATAGATAGCCATATCATCTCATTGGATCTGAGGGAATATGAACAAAGGGATAGTCATAGCAGGTGCATTTAGTGAGACTCATCACTGATCCAAGTGTCTAGAATAAGTTACAGTGATGTACTTGACCTTAAATATGACACTTCTGTCATCCCCTCCAAAGATTGGGTTGTACTGTGGAAGAGTGGACAGAAAGAATGGAACAGCCAGAAGATGCAGATATATTCAGAAGAAGAAGAAAATCCTTCTGCACGTGACTCGTGCATTCATGAACTCCCTGCATCTGTGGCTACCTAGGAAAGAATTGCACAAGATTAGGCCTGGGAATACTTCATCTTGGAGCGGCGAGTGCTTCTGAGGCCTCCATCTCTAACTGAGGAGCCATGATCAGGTAACAGTTGCTGGAGGGGAAGGTATCATTCTCTCCAGTGGTATAGCCACCAATAAGTTACCATTCATGTGTCAATTATTTCCCACCCATGCTGATGCAGGTGGTCTTATTTAAACCAATTGGGTCACACACAAAAGGAAGATGGACACCTAGGATAGGGACTTCATGGGAAGAGAAGTTTCACTAGGATGGGGGGGGCATGAAGGAGGAGATGGGGTTGGAATGACTAAAATGCATTATTTGTGTGCATGAACCTATCAAAAATAATGTTTTACAATTAGGAATGGTATTTTAAAACATTGTTTTTCATATGTTTAATTTTCTATCATCATTTTTACATTTGCTTTAATTTAATTTAATTCACAACTAAAACATTAAAATGCTCATCTCTGTGGTGCATCCTGTGATGTTTCTATTTTTCAAAAAGCACAGGAATGTGCTTGTGTGTGGGAAGTTCTGGGGTTGGATGTTAATGACCAGAACTGTACCAGGAAACTCTTCCCCAAGAAGACATAAGCCTGCGACAATTGAAAAGAAGAGACAGAAAAGGCAATGTTGAAATGACTACTATTTACACAAGGGCCTTAGATTACATGTGTTCATGCATGCATGTGTATGCTTGTGTGTGTGTGTGTGTGTGTGTGTGTGTGTGTGTGTGTGTGTGTGTGTGTTACTCAATGCTGACAACAAGGCTTTGTGCAAACTAGGCAAAGGCTTAACCACTAAGCTGGGTCCATACCCCATCATGACTTTTAACTTTGAAACAATGCAGTTTTCCTTGATATCTTACTTATTTTGCTGTATTATTAATTTGTTTTCTTGTCATTAGGAGATAGGAAACAAAAATCCAACTTAAGGTTGCTCAGAAAAACAAATTTGAAGGTGCCAGTTTTATGATATATGAAAAATGTCACAACCACAATAGCTGTGCTTTGATGGAGCACACATTGAATATGCATGTTGCTTCCTCATGTAACTAACCTTCATAGTCATACAAAGGTGAAGGATGTATACTTCTAGAGAGAAAAAGAACCAGGGCTTTGAGTTTTGTTCCCATCTGGACAGCTAACTTTGCATTTTAAACAGTCATGCCCATCTTTATGTAAATGTCATATAAAAAAAAGTTGAAAGTAATACTTGGGTTTTTTTTCCCTCCCCTCAAAGGTATAAATATCAGAGACATGATTTTTTTTATTAATTACAGCATCATTTAAGGAGCTGTAATTGTCAAGTAACTCCATAGTAGTAATGATTCAGTCTATGTCAATCAGAACATATACCTAGAGTGATTTTGGAGTATCATCAAAGCGTACATGTGGTCATCATGTTACATAGGTGTCATGTTCTGTAGCTATTAGAGGACATGTGCATGACCCCATTTTTGAGGGCATAAAGCATCAATATGTTTCACACGGCAGGTAATTAAATAGATCCCAACACTGAAACTTAGGATGGCTTTAGAGATGGTCCAGCCCAACTGTACCATTACACAAATAAGGAATGTGAAGCCAACAGAAGTTAAATCATTTGTCTAGCCATATTGTCCATAAATGCTATGCTAAAATGAGACCCCAGTGTAGTGACACTCAGATAATTTCAATTAATTTCAAGGTGAATACGCTTATAAAATTGATGTGTCCATTAAGTTACCTCTAATAGGAAACAGAATTGAAAGTGGTTTTCAGATTATGGAAAATTATTACAGGATATCCATATATAAATAGGAAGCAAAAAAGAAATTCTAGGGACTCTTGATTCAGTAGTTTAATCATATTATCAATAAATTAGGTTTTCTCCGCCCTTTTTGTTCCCCCATCCCCAGCCTGTCCTCAGGTTGGCTCCCCTTACAATAAAGAGATATGGCAACACTCCCAGGCAACCATAACCAGCAGCCAAAGAAGGCTAATTCACTCTAAATGTCACTTTATGTGAACAAAGACATTTTGGCTCACAGCTCTCATTGACTTTTAAAATCACATCCTGTGCTCAAGGAAAAGGAACTCTGTGAAGTGCTGAACTTGCCTGCATCCCATAGAGCATAGACTGTTAGGAATTCAGCATCACAAAATATAGAAATAGCCAGAAAGCAATTGATAGCCTGCTATACCTGAGCGTGCTTTTGGTTATGAATCGAAATTGATCCAAAGAGGCCACATGGAAGATTCTCATGGCTTGATTATAATTCCTTGTTAAGAAGTATTTTGTGCTAATGAAGAAGCAGTCTAGTTTATACCATGATGGACTCACTTCTTAGTGACCAATTTCTTTTTGTCTTTAGTCATTTTTCTAATTGCTATGATGAATGCCAGGCAAGAAATAACTTGAGGCAGGAAGAGTTTATTTGGGCTTACAGTTTGAGGGGATACAGTCTACCGTAGGAAAGGAGAAAAGGAAGCAGGAAGGTGAGACTGCTGGTCACATTGCACCTACAGTAAGGAAGCAGAGAGAGATGCTGTGCTACTGCTCTGCCCCTTTCAGGCTTTCATTCATCTACAACTGCAACACATGAAATGATGCTGCCCACATTCCAGGTGAGTCTTTCATCCCAATCAAAACTCTCTGGGAACATCTTCATAGACATGTCTATAGTATAAACCCAAGTTATCACACACAGCATTTATTCCAAATAGATCAAATGTCACATTTCAATTGACGTGTGTGTGTGTGTGTGTGTGTGTGTGTGTCTGTGTGTGTCTGTGTGTGAAAATGGAGAGTGGAAGAAAAAGTAAGGAATGATGTATATATATATATATATATATATATATATATATATATATATATATAATTATATATAATATACACATATATGTATAATTACATATACATATATAATCTCAAAACAATATTTAAAACTCTTAAAAATAACTCTAATGCAAAAATACTGTACATTCAGTTGATTATAATTTGTATGGATAAAAGGTGTTGTAGTTTGCTCTAAATAACATTTTGCATTAGGCACAAACTTCATTCTACAGGAGCTGTTGTTGTTAAGTCAGATGAGGAAATGGAGAATTAAAGAAATTGACCTAAAATGTGGTCTTTAGACCAGTATTCATACAATCTGAAACATTAAAAATGAACAGTTCTCGGCTTTGTCTCAACTCCATTTATTCAGAATCTCTGGGAATGGGGCCCAGTCGTCACATGCATCAGGAAGATGGTAAGAAGGAACCCATTTAGCCACATACTATGGTCTGTTTGCTTTGGCATACACATGGAATGAGACACTTGGTACATGGATTTGAAAGGAATGGAAAACAGAATCTATAAGTAAACAAAATATCTCTTTTGGAAACTTTTATATTCAAATGATCTAGCACAGAATTAGATGAGTGCAATGAATCCTCAGATGGCTTAGAGTTGCTTGAATGGATATTTTTGTAATGATCAGAGGCACACACAGCACCACATACTTGAAATTGTATTGCTCTGGGTTACAAGGAACTTATTCTTCCCATAATGGCATCTTGATAGAGTGTGGGTGGGCTGGATAGCTCCCAGGGCATTAGACAGCAATGACATAAAATCATTGTTTTATTTTCTCTAGCTCCGCCAGATAGCTTGAGGGAAATTATGTGCCTATTCTACAATGGATGGTAACTGCAGATTCCTCAGAAATGAGTGGAGGAAACACATGACATCATAAGGGAAGAAGCGACAAGGTTTAGGTCCATTTCATGTCATCAGAAACCCACAATGATTTTCTTTTTTCTATTTTAACATTTTGCAGATGTCCCTTCTATGAGCTCCATGAGTGTTTTTGATCAAAGTTATATGTTCCTTTTTATTCATTCTTCCTATTTTCATACTACATCTACAAAAAGAGAAGCTCTTTTTAGTAGTTAATACTGCATAGAAGAGTAGGACATTAAGAGTTTAGGTATATGCCATAGTATGTGGCTAAATGGGTTCCTTCTTATATATGTTCCAGGAAAACATTTAAGACTTTACTTCATAATGTATTTATCTGCTTACATAAATAACAATATAATGTCAGTTCAAGGGAATTAGCCATAGCCTTCCTTGTCTTGGCTCCTCCATATTTACTAAGTGATCCTGAGTCAATTGTACAGAATGTCTTAACCTCGTGCAACCTTATCTGAGGCTGGACAGCAGACTGTGTATGTCTGTGACTAGTGAAGGCTAAGCAGGTATTTTTCTATGCTCTACATGGCTTGTAAAATTCTCACAACCCTTCTAACAAAAATGTTAAATGTCAGCAAAGTCTGTATATTAATTGTAATAGTCTTGAGAACTAGAATAAAACTGAAGACTTAAGGAAAAATTATGTGTATGAGTGTTTGCCTGTGTGTGTGTGTGTGTGTGTGTGTGTGTGTGTGTGTGTGTGTGTGTGTATACAACATACATGAATGGTGCCATTGGAGGCCAGAAAGGAGTATGGGGTTCCCTGAAACTGAAGTTGTAGATAATTCTGAGTCATCATGTGGATGCTGGGAACAAAATCTGGATGCTCTAGAAAAACAGCCAGTGTTCTCAACCACTACACCATCTCATCAGCCCCAGTAAGCTGAAATCTAAAACATATGCTGAACAACATTAGCTTATCTAAAATAACTTGTTTTAGAGAAGACATACTAGATTCATCCTCTTACATGCCTTAATTAAATAAAAGGCAGACTCACAGATGTTTTTGCAGTTACAAGTATAGATATGTTTCTTTATGCCAATTGCTTTCTAAACATGGCATATTGATTGCTTCTAGAAATCCTAACAGTTATAACATATTTCATTTTGTGAAGACCCAAAATGGCCGATGACCAAAATAACACTAAATTGCAAGAGTGTTTGTGGGGATGGAGAGATGATGGCTCAGTGGTTAAGAGAGCTCACTGCTCTTTCAGAGGACCTGAGTTTGGTCCCCAGTACCCACATCCGGCAGCTAACAACCACAGTAGCTCCAACTCCAAGGGAGTCCAATGCCTTTGTAGTTTTGGGCACCTGTCCTAGAAGTTTTATGTGTGCATGTGTGTGTGTGTGTGTGTGCAGGTAATTCAAAATAAAAGTCTTTTCTTTAAATGCATCTGTGTCTCTAGCACTGGCTGACACTAGGTGAACTTTTAAGGTTCAGATCTACATAACTGTTTCATTAGAGTAATCTGATATTGTAAGCTCTACTTCATCTTCCTGCTTAATTCTGTGTCCAATCTAGTGAACTTATCTTGTCTATCCCCTGGGATGGAAAAAGGAAGAGGTGTTTGAATGGCTGCATGCTTACAGCTGAAATGAACCTTTTCAGTCTCCAGGTATCTTTAGAGGCAGGATATCTCAGAGAGAGAGAAAAAAAAAAAAACAGGTTGTTTATTTCTCACAATGACTAGAGGGTTATTGTAAATGCTTAACAATCGTCACCATGAGCTCTCAAGAGACGTGCTGAAGGGAAAGGTAAGGTCTCCACCAGGCACACAGTGCTGACCACTAGGAGCTTCTAAGGAAGCATGGCAGGCAGGGGACCAAGTGTCAATCTATCCTGTGCTGCTTACCAAGTTCCAGTATTCTGTGAAGTAAGATGTTGTCGCAAACAAAGCAAAATAAACAAACAAAAATACTATAAACTTACCTTTTAGACTTAAGCTAACTTTTTAAAATAAATTCCTTAATCTACAAAAGTGGGTTAAATTTTTCTCCGATGATCACTAAGCATGACTCGAGAAATACATTCTGGTGTTATGTTTAAAAGCGCAAGGAGGCATTTATACTTTAGTAAAGAAAAAAAAAGAGAGATACCTTTGAGATTCTAGATGATTTCACCCCACAGGGTTGTCTGATGAAAATTCCACAGAAGTATTTTTAAAACTTGATAAACTACGAAGGTAACGCTTACCTATAGCTATGCAAATTATGTTCCATGGGTAGGCAACTAACTGGCTTCTCTCCCAAAACTCCCTACATTGCATTTGCTCAGACATTGCAAATCTCCGAAATACAAGTGGAAGCATTCATTCTTATGTTTTTCTAGAGCCAAGTAAAACATCTATTTAGTCCCACCAATGCTTAATGCTCATTTTTGTGTCTGTGTGATGGTCATGACTTTTTTTTCTTACAAAACCAATTTTTTCCCCCATAGGATTTTATCATTTTTCTCAGGTACAAGCATTCCAAGTGATGCTGAAAAAATAATGTTCTGCATTCCTTTCTGAATTCCAAAGGGGAAATAACTGCCTGAAGGAGAGGCACAGGGGATCTGTTTAACCTTGCTCGCTTAACTATCTTTCCTATTTCATGGTCTATCATGGTTGGTTGAAATCAATCAGAATATCTTCCACATATTACCTGCAGAATTCGGAGTCACACATTGGATTTCCCACATCAAACACTTCACACGTACGTTCTTATTTGACGCACATTCCACTTCACATCGTTGTATATTGATTACACTTTGTGTCAGGAATTCAATCTCGGATTCCATCAACCTGTTCCTATTACTATGAATGGGATTCCCTTGCTCTCTGAGGTTTCCTAATGAGATTCACTTCAGTCCCGGTAAGCTAGTTTACATTATCCTTCTCACACTTAATTCTTCTCCATAGCTGCTGCCACACAGAACTTGACACACCGTAATCACTCAAGATTTACTAATGACTGGATTCATAATTGTTGACATCATGCTATGTCTTGAATGTATCTCTTGCAAGCTGCCATTTTGGACACAGAGAGCCTGGCACCTTACCAAACACCAAACCCTCCATCTCCCTAAAATTCCAGCCTCCAGAATTAAAAGAAAATTGCTTTCTGTTGTTTATAAATTGCTTCATCTGTGACATTACATTACAGTGAAACCAGCAAACTAAAGCACATTGCTTGCTTCCCATTTATTTTTATGCAATATCAGTTATCACATATGGGTGACTGTGATCATTTCAAGACTGAAGCAAGTAAGTTCTTGAATTTACAAATAAATTTGAGGACTATTAGTTAATGTAATAAAGTGAAAAAACATTACTAGTGGTGAATGGTTATTAGGCACAATTATTTTAAATTGAATATTTAAGAATTATTAAACTCATGAAGTACATATGGACTTATCGGGACCTCCTCCAGCAATGGTTGAGGAGGAAGCAAAACAACGTAACTCTCTGATCCTTCATTTCTCTGAAAGCTTTATCTTCTAGGATGTAAGTTCCTAAGGAGCATATCTGTCAGCCTTATAGCTAGAGACCTGGCGACTTGCACTTCACCTGCCAGGGAATGAAGGAGTGAGCCTGACTGCCTTGGCAATCTTGTGCTTCTATTTATAGAATGTGTATGGATGTAAGAAGCCTACAAGAAATAAGGCTGCAATATGTCTTCCACTCTGAGCCTGGAGCACAGAGATGGGCAATGGCTTTCAACATTTGGGTTGTGACCCCTTTGAGGGTCACATATCAGATACCCTGCAGGCCCAATATCTGCATTAAAATTTAAAACACTGGCAAAATTACAGTTATGAAGTAGCAATGAAATAATTTTATGGTTGGGGAGTCACCACCCCATGACAGACTGTACTAAAGGGTCACAGCATTAGGAAGGTTGAGGACCCGTTATGATAGAGGATCAATGTTAAGAAGACAACCTTGAAGATACCCAAATTCGGCCACAGGGTGATGCTGACTTGGCTCTCCAGAAGGATGGTAAACTGGAAAAGAAATCTACTGCATCAACACAAAAGCCAGACTATTCTGTCTTTACCCACATGATAATTTTCAACACCGTTATCTTTTGTAGACATAGGAGGACCTAAAGAAAATGTGCGGATATTCTTTACTTCATTGCTCAACGCAGACTAGAAAGCTCATGAATTAGGTAGATCCTTACTCTGATCCAGAGAAGTAGTAAATGTTAGCAAACTGAAGAGAGATTTCCAAAGCATTACTCTGTATGTGTCAGCCATGTGTGGGAGGGAAGATGGTATTCAAATTCAAGTTCACGAGGAAGAACCTGCTCCAAGGTCATTCCCTGAGCACAGATCAGCAGCCTCTCAAAGATCAAAGCCACACTGTCTTCAGTTGCAACTACCAATTTCAATGGGTCAGCACCTTACAGGATGACTGAGCCCATTTCAGAACTATAAATGGATCCCATGCCTTGTTTATTACTGACAATGTAAAGTTGCTGCAACTTCTCCAGATCTTCACAAAGCGATTTTGGAGAACTGACTAAGTCAGTTCTTGAAAGAACTTGAAAGCTAAGCCCATATAAAGTTGAAAGAGGGAAAGGGACATATGACAATTCTCAGTCCAAAGGCGCTCAACCTTCTGTTTGCGGCATTCTGATGTACACATCTACGTGATTACAAAACTAGAGACTCCCACCTCTGAATCAACTTCTTATTCAAGCACACCACTTTTCCTTTTCAACTGAAAACAGAAATCAACACATGTATAAACCCATGGGCTGTGCTTAAACTTAGACAGGAGATGATGAGGCGATTCAGCAGGTAAAGGTGTTTTTCCACAAGGCCTGGTGACCCAGATCTGATGCTCAGGGTCCTCGTGATAGAAGGAGAGGACCAATTGTTGACAGGAAGATGAAGTGCTCCACAGAAGACAAGCTGGAAACAGAGACAATCCAAAGGTCCTCTAAGAGAGACAGTAACAACTTCAGCATATATAAATCAGAACCAAAGCATGTTTGAAAAAAGTAGGAAAAAGAAAAGGATTCCAATCTGGTAGAGCTAGCAAGAATATCTTTTGATACACAAAATAGAAATGAGACAGTGTGTGATGTCCCCCAGATATCTATCTTGATAGCAAAAGAACCCTCATCTAGGGCCATGAGGCCTAGGAAAGCAGGTGACTGTCTGATTCAGTGACAGAACATAAGAAATATACACAAGAGAAGCTGGCATCCAGAGGGGTGGGCACATTCACAGAAGCAACAGAACAACTAAACAAGCTGTACAATATGTATGGCTAGCTGCTTTCTCTTTGGCCCAGGAGGTACCCAGGAAACTTTCCAAGGCTTGAAATTTTATTGCTGTGAGCTTGGGTTGTGTGATATGGGTAGTGTCAAACACTGAAGAGAGAAACACTACAGATGACTATAGGGACCTGAAGAGAATCCATTCCCAGTTAAGATTAAAACCAGGGATCCTGCAGAGCGGCATGGAGGTCTCAGTAGTGTTTGCTGGCATGCAGCTCTTTCTCAATCACCATCCCTCTAGCTTCCTTTCCATCTCCAGCTCTTAGCTATACTGTTCTCACTGTACTAGCTGTACTGCTTAGCTCATGTCTGAGGTAACTCAATGTTTGCAGCACAGCTTTCAAAACGTGTTGACAACTGTAAGGATCCCACCGCTCAAGAAATGTCCCAGTTGCTCACATACAGATGGGAGCTCTGTCTGCAAGGTACTTTTCTTTGCAAAGGCCATAATCAAAACTTGGCAAATCCCAGCACTACACAAATATTGCCATTCTAGGAAGAATCCCGCAACGTTCTCTTTCATCCTATATGCAATGCAAAAAATTCAACGGCAGAGAAAAGGGTTGGGACATTTTGTTGACAACAGTCCAATAAAATACACATATCCATGCCAGGGCACAAGGAATGTTAAGAACTCATCAAATAAGCCATTCTTGAAGTGATGACTCTTGAAAATGAACTCTCCCATTAAAAATGTCAAAAGCATACAGACTAGAAATCATAAGACAATAAATCCGTACAGCCCCAGATCCAACAAATATTTAACACTGTTAAACTTAATTTTGTTTATTCCTTGTTTTTTTCTCTTTCCTTTGCTGAAGTTGCTGACATGTTTTTGACACTGAATCCCAAAGTCAACATCTGTCAATATTTAGAATTGGTTCATGTTCCTGTGAATGGTTCTTTCAAGAACCCACTTGGGTATTTTGTTTGGTTCACTTACCTGGAATCGTGGGCAGCAAATGTGGAGTGTCTGCCTTGGGAATGGCTCAGTGCACTTGAAATTCTTCTGCTTTCAGCTCTTAAGAGTGTCAAAACAGTTCAGAAAATGTCAGACATTTTTCTAGATTTCTTTTATCTTCTCATAGGCATAGCTTGCCTGTGGCAGCAATACAAAGTGCCATCTAGCCAAGCGTGTAGACAATAATATGCCAGCATATTGGTATTTAATTTCTGTTTAACAGCATTTGCCCTCTACCACTTTCTTCTGAGGCAATATTGTGTCGTTTTAATAATGTTAAATTAGAACCGTAAAAGATATTGCTCATTATTTTTATTTTGTTTACATATCATTATAACCATGCCCTGTGCTCAAAGAAGAGAGAAAGGAGGGAAAGAAACACTTAGAAACCACAGATGTAACCACAGTGAGAAACAGGATAGTCCTCTGCTCCTGCTAAAGGCTTGGGACCTGCAGCAGCATGCATGTCACTGTCCCCTGAGGCTTGTTCCATCCCACTTAATACCTACATGTACAGCTGAAGATGAGGGCTGTCACCAACTCCAGTCTGACTTTATTCATGGCTTTAGCTCAGCTTTCAATTTTGCCCTGAGTCAGAGCTTAACATGGCGTTTTAACCTGGGGAACATTAGTGTGCTTTTGCACAGATGCCAGGATCAAATGGATTTATGCATTTTTCCCTCTTCATAATAACAATGTCATTAACACTTAAATCTTACTTGTGCTAATCATAGAATTTATGTAACTCTCTTCTTTAGAGAGGAAACTCCTAAGACCAGAAAATTAGAGACTGAAGAAAATAAATTACAGAGAGAAAGATGGAGAAAGGGAGAGAGAGAGAGAGAGAGAGAGAGAGAGAGAGAGAGAGACCCAGACTTTGAGAACTATGTCTGTTTATCATAAGAGCCCTTTGAAATTTGGTATAACGCCATTAAATAACCACAATTGAGACAAACATTCCATAAGAGACTATTATGGGCTGCTTCTAATGTGGTAATAGATGTCATTTTTAAAATGTGTCCACACAGTCTGGATGAAAGACGGTGACTCCGGGTGCATTGGTTGCAGACCATTGAATATTACAACTGTCTCTCCTCCTCCCTCCGCTTCCCATCAGGGTGGTGCTGGCATCAGATTCTTGCAGGATCAAAGAAAGCTCCCATTCAGAAAACTTCTGTCTGGGATGAAAGCAGTAATAAATCTACATCACCAAAGCTGTGCTTGCTTCCAGTGTGGGGAAGAAAAGAAGAACCTTCAAATAGGTTTGCTTGAAATGGTCTCTTTTGGTAAAATGAGGGTTTTGTTGCCCCACAGTTACAAAAGGCAAATAGTCTTCTATGAAAAAAAGAGACTGAGGCAGTGCAAAGCACACGGAGAGTTCTGTAAAAATAGAAGTTTCAGCTATTAGAGAGTATTAAACATGAACTTTAGAATTCCATTTCATCATAAGTTGTCTCTTAGTCTTTTATCTATTCAGTGACAGTGCTCTCGCTTCCTGGCTCCCAAATAGATTGGATTTGTTTGTTTGTTTGTTTGTTTGTTTTGTTTAGTTGTTTGTTTAGTTGGTTGGTTCTGTGTCTTAGTTTAGTTGGATTTGGTTGTGTTACATGCTTTTCTTCTTTCTTTCTTTCTTTCTTTCTTTCTTTCTTTCTTTCTTTCTTTCTTTTCGTTTTTTTTTTTTCTTCTGAGACTAGGTCTGATTAGCTCACCTAGGCCTTGAACTTGTGATTTTGCAGAGTTGGTCTCCTGAGTATAGAGATAACAGGAATATGCAAACTATATACGTTACATGTGGGGAGTTCATGACTTCGAAATGGAAAAAATAAAGCCACAGTAAGGTGCTACCCATGTTTTTACCTTGTACAGCAATAGGAAGAATACTGCTTCCATGCACACCATCAGAGACAACGAGGCACGGGAATTACTAAGTCTCTCTTTAAAATAATTATTTAATTTTGTAATAGCCTTCAAAGTTAGATTTTCCCACAAAATCTTGAAAGATGCCTATTCTTTGCCTTTTCAGTGTTAGCTAGTAATTGAGGCACTCAGTCCATTGGTAATGAAGCTTTCCTAACACACTCTTTATGCCAGCCATCACTGCAATAGGTTTTTGAATCCATTTCTTAGCCACTTCCATGTTTTTGCTTTGGCCACAGTTGAAGACTGGTTTTCATATAAAGAGCTGCTGACTAACTGCCTGTAAATGAAGACATATAAGGCTGCCGTTAGTAAAGGCAGATTAACAATCCTTGGTCTTCACTGGAGTGTTACTCAAATCCTGATTTATGTCTTTTTACTTACTCCAGTCCTCTCTACTTCTTCCCCACTCATAAGCTTTCTCTTAAGTCATTATCACATCTGCACCATCACCTCGTATGTGTTAGGCAAAGATTTTTCAAATGCTGTCATAAAAATGCAGGCTAAAACATGCTATCACAAATGGCATCAAATAAATGATGTCTGTAGGTCTGCTAAGTCCAGCATCATTTCACAGGGTAGTTCCAAGGCACTATGAAAAGGCAGGGTTGAGCTGGCCAAAGTAAGTTTGACACTGCCAGTGAGAAAGGATAATGGAAGAAAAGCAAAAACGGGCATGTGTGGTATAGAAAACTTTGTATGCCTTTACTTTATAGTTTACTTCCTACTCCATACCTCATAAAACTATAAGTAACTCACATTGACTTCAACTCTTATTTTATTTTGTCTTTTTTTTTTTTTTCCAGAGCTGAGGATCAAACCCAGGGCCTTGCGCTTCTAGGCAAGCGCTCTACCACTGAGCTAAATCCCCAACCACCAACTCTTATTTTATATCCTTAACTGTTTTGGATACTGCAAAAGTAGCGAAATGTTAACACAGGGCCTGGAGAGATGGCACTGGCAACTTTTCCAGAGAAACTAAGTCCCATTCCCAGCAGCCACATGACAGCTTAGATCATCTGTAACTCCAGTTTCAAGGCATCTGATGTCCTCTTCTGGCCCCTCAGAGCACTGCAGGCATGTGGTACAGATATACATGCTGATGAAACAAGAACACACATAAAATAAAAACTAAACAAATCAATAATAATAATGTTAACACAGCCATTTCCTAAATATAATTGCTATCCACCTAAAAATAATTAAGAGATGAGCTGGTTTCCTCGCATAATTCACAACTCAGCTTCCTGAAACCCTAGTGTACAGTTTGCATTCCCATCTGTCTAATCGTTTAGTATTTCATAGAGAGCATTTAATATTTTCAATATAAAAGTTCAAAATACTTCTTAGTATATTGATTGCTAAAAAAGCTTTACGATTTTTTTCTTTTTCTTTTTTTTCATTTTTTATTAGATATTTTCTTAATTTACATTTCAAATGCTATCCCAAAAGTTCCATCTACCCTCCCCCTGGCCTGCTCCCCTACCCACCCACTCCCACTTCTTGGCCCTGGCATTCCCCTGTATTAGGCCAGATAAAGTTTGCAATACCAAGGGGCCTCTCTTCCCAATGATGGCCGACTAGGCCATCTTCTGCTACATATGCAGCTAGAGACATGAGCTTTTTTATTTCACCAGTGGAATTTCTTTTTGCTTAGTACATACATTTTCAAGTTGCATGTTAGTATAGTATAATTTCCTAGATCTTTAAGTAGTACCTAGTATTCACCCATGTAGCTGAGTGCTCTGAATTATGAAGGTCTTTCAGCTGATTATTTTGACATTTCTAAGTAATAATCTTTTTCTTGTGATAGTTGCACTTCTCACATTTTCTGTCTTATTAGTGTAGGTCAGAACTTCTAGAGTTCTAACAAGCAACACTGATGTAACGAGCAGTCAGACTTTACCCTAGCTAAAACCAAGTCTCTCGAGTGTCTAATTAGTACATTGACACCAGTTAGAACTGGGTTCTGTTGCAAAATGAAAAGTCTACCCTTCTGTTGCTAGATTTACACTCAGAAATAATGGTTACCGAAAACAAGGTGTCCCTGAAATATCACTTGCTTGCTCTGCCTATTGGTTGCCTTGAAAGGAAAATGGCCCTTCCCACCAACTGAGGAAAGACACTCCCAGATCCTGAGGAAGAGAGAAGTTTCCAGTCTATTCAAAGGAAAGTATGATCCTGACTTCAACTAATGGAAAGGATCTCTGTAGCAGCATAGACCAGACCCTCAAACTCACAGACCCACAGACACACAGATTCACAGACTCACAGATCCATAGATCCACAGTTCCACAGACCCACAGACCCATAGATCCATAG
>LR751675.1:77500-102419 GCA_902729485.2 Mus minutoides | reverse complement strand
CCCTCTCCCTCTCAGTCTCCATTTTTCTCCCTCCCTCTTTTCTTCTTTTCTTTTTTTTTTTTTTTAAATATGTACAGTTGTTTTGCTGTGTGTATTTTTTGTGCACAAAGTTCAGGCAATACCCTTGAAGGTTCCAAGACAGCATAGGATCTCTTGGAACTAGAGTTACAGACAAGTATAAACTTCTATGTAGGCGCTGAGAATCAAACGCTGCTCCTCTGGAAGGACAGCCAGGGCTCTTAACCATTAAGTCATCTTTCCATCACCACAGACCATTCACCTGAGGAAAAAGACAGACATGTTTCCTACATAGTAGGACCTGAAAAGCAGATGGTACATTCCGAGTGATTCCAGTCTACCCTCTGTATCTGAAGAAATATCTACTTTTGTATGCTATAGATAACATTTCAGAGAAAATGTCTGCTTTTAGTGTGAGAAAGACACCAGATTTTGTTCAAAAACAGTGTGAGGCTACTTGCTATGCACTGAGAACTCTGACATGCCCTCCAGCTCTCTGACCCCTGCCAATCTTTGTGTTTCTTTAATCCTTGTTATGTATCACCTCCTAAGATGCTAAAGCACTGCCCCCTGTGTCAGTGGGATTTCTCTCCCCTATCTTGAATGTGATTGTTGACAGAGCAAGGATCTTGTCAGTTTTGTCACTAATTGATCCTTGGGATCTAGAAGAGTGATTGACATTGTCATTCCGTAATAGCTTTAAAAAATGATGACTTTAAAAAAAAAAGAAAAACAACAACAACAACAACAACAACAAATGTTGACACTTTAGCGGAAACAAAAGACAAATATATAAACAAATATTTTCTGAAATTAGAAGAATGAGTAGCAACTTTGGAATAGATTATTTTTCCAGCTTTAAATGGTAAAAATTCATCTTTTCAGCCAGACATTATGCTACTTTTTGAGAGCACTTCAGATTTTTGACCAAGAACACAAAAGTAGGAAAGTTATGTTTAAAAAGAATATAGATAAGAAGAAAGAGATACCAAAACCAGCCACCAAGCCTGAAGAACGACCACAGCATCTACCACGTGTGACAATCAGAGAGTGACAGAAGCATCCCTTCCTTCCTATGAAAAGGGCCAGAAATGGATTGAATGCTCCATAAATATTTTGCTGAATAAGTGTGTGAGCAAATGAATAATAAATACACAAATAAATCACATTCTAATAACACAGAAGTGTTAAATGAGAGAGTGTCCCTGTAAACCCTGGAGAGTCAGCATTTCCCCATAGAAGACACCCTCTGGAAGGCAGTTTATGAGTTGAGGCTGGGAGATGGGGGGACAGTGGAAACTTAAATCATGTTTACAAATTCAGTGACCCTGTATTCTGATCATATACTGAGCTACATCCCAAGTAGGCCAGACTTCATCATCTCAACAAAAATAACTATGACACTTGTCTTACCAACAGAAACATTGAATTTGACTCAGAGTTTGTGATGTTCCCGTGAGGATTCTTTGAATGAACCTTTCTCAGCTCTTACTGAGTTTAAATGGGGGGACCTAGTGTGGTGAACAACCCATTGTCACCAAGGGTGCTCTCATGACTTCTATATGAATTTTCATGTCTAAGAATGTACAGAATATTAATTTTTTTCTATTGATACCTATAAAATGTGTATTTATGACAAGGAATTCAAATCTTTTCCTCTCTCCCACCTTGTAAAATCTTTGTGGAAATGTTTTAATTCTCCCCCAGCACCTGGTAAAAGCAGTGTTTACACAAATTCTGCTACATTCTTGGATTAAGGTGGCTGACATCTTTCTCCTTCATTTCCTTTGCACCAATTATTTTATTTCCTTAATAGAGAAATCCAATCTTAATTAAGCAGAAAGGTAAAAGAGCTCTAGGTATCTTTGTCTTTCTTTGTAAAATTTCAGCAGATTGTTGAAACAAGCTCAATTTTACCCATACTTGTGACATGGCTCCAGTTTAAAAAAAAAAAAAGTTGCAATGAAAATGTTACACTTAAAAATAGAAGTCTGAGGTTCTTTCAAAGTGTATTATATTTAAAAGCCCCCAAATGTGTCAAGGTTATTCTTCTTCTACAAAATAGCACCAGTAATTAGGGTAAAATGTGCTAAAAAACCATTATGACAGCATTTCTGAAATGCAGCTTTCCTCATCTCCAGTGATGCCCTAAAAAAAGAGCATCCCTTAAAGACAATACATCACAGCACAGATGGTTCTTAAATCTCCTAGAGATCCATGTTCTCCACTGTAGTTTCCCCTGCCATATATGGAATGACTGCCAGGCCTGACCTCTCATTAGAATTAAGGATTCGTACTTATCTGGGGACCTGGGCAGGGAGTGTCCATCATTTCCCCAAATCTCAAAATACTTCACAAGATAACTCTTCTGGGATGATGCCTTTAACACAATGACCTTTGGGGGAGGGGCACATATGATCCAACCCACAATAATCAATCATGGGGATGTGGAAAAAAAAAAGCCGAGGCTTAAACACCTGTCATTCCCCATCACCGATTTCCTCCCATCTCCCACGTAAGCATTTCTGAACTTTCAGAGTGTGTGCAGATTGAACAAAAGCAGCACATTTTCTGCAGGCAAAGAACCCCATCTCCTTTTCCCTGTGATTATCACTATCGCCATGCATTAGGAAGTCACTTTACAACAGTGAATCAGAATCCCTGGCATTAAGTGTCTGACTAATTGTAGCTTCCAATTAGTCTCTTCTGATAAGGACATACAGTTTCTTCACTGATGTGATCTCCAACAGCCCACATATTGGCACCCAGAAGCAAATTTGAGCACTGTGCTGCCACATGCGCTGTTGTATTAAACTGAATCTGAAATTCAAGAGGGATTTTTTTTTTTAAAGTCTGGTTTGCTTACTTTTGCTTCAGCTTCAATTTTGCAACTTACCATGAATCAGCACTTGTCAGGCAGGAATGTAACTCTTCCATGGCGTGCCCTCTGGCTAGTTTTACCAAGACTACCCAGGAAATGGTTTTGATATCTCACAAGACTACACCTTTCATCAGAGGGAGTCTTTGTGCATCCAACATCTATAGACTCAACACAATTTTTACAGCTCTTTTAGCAAGCAATTTCAGGAGCAGTTTGAGAGGATCTTCACTGAGGGGTTGGGATATGAGTCATATAAACTGCTTCACTAGCACCAGAGCCCCTCAGAAATTACTACTGAAAGTAAAAACCCTCAGACTATGGAACGTAAGAATCAGAGCATCCATGAGTGGGGCCACCAGTTAGTGCTTTAACAGATCTTCCAGGAGATTCTTAGGTAAGCTCAAGTCTAATGATTAAGTATTCAAGGGAGTCACTTAGGGGGTCCACACCATTCGCTAATAATTCTGAAAAAATTGGAACACGTGAATTGCCTGGAAGACTTGTGAAATGTTGCCCACTAAGCCTTATCACTAATTCTGCAGATTCCAAGTGCTGCCCAAGAATTGGGTCTTTAAATTCTCAAGTGATGGTGATGATGCCTGTAGTGAACTGAAGGCCCTGTTTGGGAGAAACACTGTTGAAGTGTTTAATCATATTCGTAACTGCAGTCTGTCATTTCACTACTTTGAAAGTCAAAACCTAGGAGAACCTTGGGATTTAGAGGAGTTCCATAATCCCAGAAATCAAAACTTTATCAAACTAAGTAAGAACATCATGAATCTTAAAGGAGTGAGAGGGAGACGTGCTTCTGATACTATAACATATGTATAGATAGGTAGATAGATAGATAGATAGATAGATAGATAGATAGATGATAGATAGATAGATAGAGCATGTCTTTATTTGCTTTCTTTTGTTACTTAGTTAAAACAACATGACCAAAAGCAACATGTCAAAGAAAGTGTTTATTTGATTTACATATTTTGATTAAGGTCCATCACTGAGAGAAGCCCAAGCAGAACAGAAACTTAAAGGCAGAATCTGAAGCAAAGACCATGACAGAACCACTACTTACTGGCCTGATCCCCAAGGCTTGCTCAGCCTACTTTCTTATATTCCCAAGAACTGTCCACACTGAACTGGGCACTCTCACATCAATTACTAATCAAGAAAATACCCACAGACTTGTTTACAGGCCAATCTGATGAGAACATTCTCTCAATTAAGCTTTCCCCTTCTTAGAAGATCCTGTATCGAGTTGATAAAAATACTAACAGTGAACTATAAGCTTATATGAAATTAGACATAGATGATTACTTCTTTTGATTGTTAAAAATATATTTTTATTAAAACAATGAGAATTTCATACACATATGCTATGCAGTTGAAATATATCCACCTACTCATTTCTCTCACACCTTCTCATATCTTCCTTTTGTCACCCACCTGTATTCCAACTTCATGTCTTGTTTTAACAAGTAACCCAAGGAGTTTATTCTGTGCTGTCCATATACACATAAGTATGCAACCATCCATGGATCATGGTCAACCTACCATGGACCACACCTTTAAAGAAAACCACCCTTCCCACAGTAACCATCAATTGTCAACAGTGCTTCAGCTAGAGCTGCCTCCTCTAGCCTCAATAGGAGATCCATCTAGTCTTACTGCAAATCAATACGCAAATCGATAAGGCCCTTAGATGTCTATGGGAGTTCTCCCCTTATCTGAAGAAAAAGGGGAGGAACTGGGAGAAAAGGAAGAAAAAACTGCCACCGGGATGCAAAGTTAATTAATTAATTAATTAATTAGAAATTAATTGATTAATTTAGTGCTTCATCTAAGGGGTGGAACTAGAGAGACCTTCCACATCCATGCTGGAACGCTGACTGGCTTGATCTTGCGCAGGTCTTACACAAATAACCACAAGTGCTGTGAGTTCATGAGTGCAGCTGCCCTGCCATGTCCAGAGGATACTGTTTTCCCAATACTTCCCTTACTTCTGGCTCAATAATCTTCTAGCCCCTCTTCTAAGACATTTCCTGAGCATACTGAGAGAGTCACCTCCATTATTTAATTTTTTTTTTGCCATACAGTTCATTTTATAGAAAGATGCTTAGTTCTAAGGAAAGGAGAAGCAATAGTAAAGTGTTTTTTTTCTTTTTTCTTTTTTAACTTTTATTAGATATTTTCTTCATTTACATTTCAAGTGTTATCCAGAAAGTTCCCTATACCCTCCCCCTCCCGGCCCTGCTTCCCTACCCATCCGCTCCCACTTCTTGGCCCTGGCGTTCCCCTGTATTGGGGCATATAAAGTCTGCATGACCAAGGGGCCTTTCTTCTCACTGATGGCCAACTAGGCCATCCTCTTCTATATATGCAGCTAGAGACATGAGCTCAGGGGGTACTAGTTAGTTCATCGTTATTCTTCCACCTAGAGGGTTGAAGACCCCTTCAGCTCCTTGGGTACTTTCTCTAGCTCATTCTTCCTTGGGAACCCTGTGTTCCATCTAATAGCTGACCGTGAGCTTCCACCTCCATGTTTGCCAGGCATTGGTATAGTTTCCCCTGAGACAGCTATATCCGGGCCCTTTCGGCACTATCTTGCTGGCATATGCTATAGTGTCTATGTTTGGTGGCTGATTGTGGGATGGATCCCTGGCAGCCGTAGTCATTGGGTCCATCCTTTGGAATCAGCTTCACACATGATCTCTTGAACTCTTTCCATGTGGGCTTTGTTCTTAATTCTAGGAAGGGGTGATGTGTCCACATTTTAATCTTCCTTCTTCTTGAGTATCATGTGTTTAGTAAATTGTATCTTGGGTAGTCTAGGTTTCTGGGCTAATATCCACATATCAGTGAGTACATGTTATGTGAGCTCTTTTGTGAATGGGTTACTTCACTCAGGATGATGGCCTCCAGATCCATCCATTTGCCTAGGAATTTCATATATTTATTATTTTTAATAGCTGAGTAGTACTCCATTGTGTAAATATACCAAATTGTAAAGTGTTTTTTAAATGATGAAGCAGCAGCCCAATTCTGACAGTACCATCCCACTGCCATTCTATCTCTAACAGGTAAACAGGCAGTAAGCTTATTAGAAAGTTGCCAAGCTGAGTTCTTGAATCAGTTTACTGTATTAACTTCAGTTAACAAATTTGCATCACCTCTGTGCAGAACACCAAACTTGATGCTATTGAGGAAACAAAGATGAATTCCACATCATTCCTAAAGACACCCATATAAATGCCTACAGTATAGTAAGAGATGCTGTTGATGAGAAAAACATGGTCAATAGGAAATGATATCTCCTGTCACTGCAGTCCAGACAATTCTTGTTGTTCTGAAACCTGGACTTGATAATACCAAGTCATCAAGTCATCCATTTTTTTTTTGTCTGTTTCCACTTGCTCATCAGAGTCCTAGTGATGTCTATTTGAAACTTCTCAAAAACATTGACTTGTTTTCCCTGCCTGACAGCTTCTGTCCTTCCCAGTCTTTGCAACTTTCTAGTTTTTGTACTGACTTCTGAGGCATGTTGACACTGTCAGCTCTCTAATATGCTTCAAATTCTCTGTACCAAATCGGCTGTTCTGGTTGGTTCTTATCTATGCTAATGTAGCTGGCATCTGGGCACCTCATGAAGTGATTCTCTTTCCCAGCCATCATACTCCAGCTTTCCTCCCCAGAATGACTTATTGGAACTGTAAGCACTCTCTTCTTTCACTAATAGAGGTATGGCACTTTGAATAGGAATGCCCCCCATAGAATCACGTGTTTGAATCCTTGGTCCATAGGGAATAACACTATTAGGAGGTGAACCTTGTTGGAGAATGAGTGGCCTTGTTGAAGAAAGTGTGTCACTGTGGTGGCAGGCTTTGAGGCCTCCTGTGCTCAAGCTACACCCGGTATACCACACAATCTCAAACTTCTGGTGCCTTCAGATGAAGATATAGAACTCTAAGCTCCTTCTCCAGCACCATGTCTGCCTGCATGCTGCCATGTTCCCACCATGTTGTTAGTGGACTAAACCTCTGAAACTATATGCCAATGGAAATTAAATGTTCACAGCAATAAAACACAAACTAAGACAGAAGTTGGTACCAGGGACTGGGGTACTGCTGTGATAGGTCTGACCATGCTTTGGTTTGAAGGAATGTGCACTTGGAGACTGGGTTAGGAAAGCAGTGGAGTGCTCTAAACACAGCTTAGTGAGTTGTACTGCTAGGATCATGGAAGACATTGGTGCTGAGGGTGATTTACATTTCAGGGCTCATGTTTCAGAGGAGAAGAATTTTAATATGTGGCCTCTAGACTATTCTTGTGATATTTTGGCTAAGAATGTGGCTAATTTTTGCCCTTGTCTTAAAAAGATTGCTTGAGGCTAAAGTGAAAAGATTTTTTGATTAAGTGCATTGGCTAAGGAAATTCCAAAACAGCCTAGAATAAACCCTCTCATCTGGTTACACATGTTCACTCTTTTGAAGACCATTTTGATGAAAAGGATCAAGCTGGGCAGGGGGGGGGGTGTATGATTCAAGGAGAAAGGGGGTTCCAGGAAGTAGAAAGGAGACAAATTCTATAGTCTGGGAGATAAATAGATTATGGACATTAATTGGAATAAGGAAAGTGATGGCTTCAGGGTACCACAAGATACCACCAATGAATTTCCATCTTATGAAAAGGAATTAAAGAAACAGTTTAGGTCCAGGGGTGGTGGTACAAAACTTTAATCCCAACACTCAGGAGACAGGCATGCAGATCTCTGAGTTCAAAGTCAGCCTGGTCTACAGAGAAATATCCAGAATAGCCAAACCTAGAAAGTGAAAGAAACTACCCAAAACAGAAAGCAACAAGCAGTAGAATGTGGCAGCTTCTGCCACATGGTTCTGGCTTTAGAGTCAAGGACAGAAGAAAGGCATTATAGAATCTCACTCCTTAACTAAGGAAACCTGTCGCAGCCAGGCATATAGCAGGAAGAGCCCTGCTGAAGAATGCAGAGAGGCCACTGTGTGAAGCTGTGAAGGTGAAGTCTTGATTGCTTTGGAGACCACAAGAGGTTAGAGATGCCAGAGTCCTGGGATATCCACTGAGGAAAGCTGCTAACAGGGAGTGGATCCTGCTCAAGAAAAAGAATTGAAGTCAATAAAACTGAAAGGAACTGGAGATCTGAAGAGCATTTTGACATCAGATATGGAGATGCCGAGTTTGGAGTTTGCCCAACGGGTTCTCAGTCTTGATTTGGTACAGTAGTTCTTCACTATGCTCTCTTGTAGAATGGCACTGTAGATCCTGTGCCACTGTATGCTAGAAGTATATGATCTGGGTTGTCGTTTTGATTTTACAGGGTATTACAGTTAAGCGATTGCATGAATCTCAGAAAAGACTTTGAACTTTGAACATTTAAGCAAGTTTGACACTGTTATAGACTACGTGGACTTTTGAAGTAGGACTGCATGCATTTCTACATTAGGATCTGACTACAATCCTATGGGGCCCAGGAAATAGAATGTGGTTTGAACAGAGATGACCCCCATGGACTGACATGTTTGAACAACTGGTCCATAGGGAGTGGCACTACTAGGAAGAAAGACTTGATGGAGTAAGTGTGGCCTTGGTGGGAGTGTGTCACTGTGGGGACAGGCTTTGAGGTCTGTTGTGCTCCAGCTATAACTCAGTGTACCATGCAGCCTCCTTCTGCTGCCTTAAGATCAAGATGTAAAACTTCTCCAGCACCATGTCTACCTCCACACTGCCATGCTCCCCACCATGATGATGATGATGATGGACTAAACCTCTAGAACTGTAAGCTAGCCCTAAATAAAGGTTTTCCTTTATAAATGCTGCCATGGTAATGGTATCTCTTCCCAGCAAAGAAATCCAAGCTAAGACAACTAGCTACCCATGAAAGCCTGGAACCTTCCCATGACTATACCAGATCCTTAAAGGATTTTGCTTTCTCCTCCACTCATTCACGTTTGGTTCATCATTCCAGATCCTCCTTTGAAGCCTTCCTCTTCCTTCTCTATCCAACATACCCTTGGCATAGGATACACACAGGATCTAAAGACCCAATCTTTCTCTGGGTTTTTACTGCCCATATCAATGCATTCATCCCAGCTTCTTTCTCTGATTGTCTTGAGGATACAGATATCCCATTTGTTTGTTGTTGTGTTCTCCCTTCCTGCTGAGTCCATGTCCCTTCCTGGTCACCTACTCTGTCTCTTATTCGAACACTGTTAGTGCAGAGAATGCAGCAGAGACTTAAGGCAAGTTTGGTGCACTTGTAAAGTGAGGTGCTGACATATGTTGTTTTCCCACTTGCCAGGCTGCCATGTGCTCCTACATCTCAGTGATAGCTCTCTCATTTAGGGATGGTGCTGCTAAGAAATATGTTGCAGTCTGGGATAACTAGGAATCTGTTGCTCCAAATGAGACCTGGCTATTCACCAATGATTTAATGACTGGTCTTGAACTTACAGAGATCTATATGCTTCTGACTCCTGAGTCCTGGCATTCAGGGTATTTGCCACCACACTGAGAAAAAAATAAAAATAAACTTTCAAGGATGGGAATATAATTTAGGATCCTTTCATATAAAGCCAGAAGTAAACACCTCTGTTTGAAATGAGCTAGAACTCCACAAAGACCCACTTGAGATGATAAGGCCTGTCATGATTAGCAATGTTTGAATTCCTACTATGTTTATCATTGCAATTACTTTTTTTGACTGAGTTCTATGTGTAATTTTTAAACTTGAATGCTCCACACGTATGACTGTGAAAGGTAATTGGACATGTAAGGGTTAGGATTGTAGGTTTCAATCTCTTAAAATAAGATGATCCCACCCCAGGAAAAATAAGGTTTTAATAATTCTTTTTCAGTGAGGGGTCACTCCGAATTTCCGTTCTCTTTATGAAAATGCCTTGCTATCTCACTAAGTAGTGTCATGCCTCATGAAAATTATACTTACCCACGAGTTCATGATGACATAGTCACTTAACTTTTAGGCTTAGAGCAACCTCAGTGGCCCTTGTGAAAGGAGTAGCCTGTCTCCCTTGTGAGTGCACTGTTTTTTATTGACAAGGGTAGCAAAGGTGTTTAAAGGTTTTAAACCTCAGCTCTGCAGGGTGAGAAAGACTGGTACTTGTACCTAAGCTGGAGAAAAGCAAAAGAAAATAGACAGGGGAAAAATAAAGGGTAAGAAATGGTAGAAGGGGAAGGAGAAAGAGATATGTTGGGTGTCTTGGCTCAGGGAGGAGAGGGATCAGCTAGGCCTCATAGGACTTTCTCGCCTAAATAATACTGTACTTTGCTGCCCAGGTCATCTGTATTCCTCTGCTCACTGTAGACATTCAAGTGAAAGCAAGCCATACAATCCCAGGGCCTCTAAAAGGCTGTGCTGTTATACAGTTTATGTCCACAGGGCTAAGGCTGGCATAAAATTAAATTTCCTCACTTTGGAAGAGGAAAGCAGCCTGCTGACTATGGTACAGAGCTGTACGAGGAAATCTAAAACAGTGCTTGGCTGCCGAAAGCTTTCCAAAAGCCGAATTTCTGCACGGCAAGGCCAGGAGGAGAGCATGGAAAAATGTTCCGTGTCATGACTAAGCACCAGTTGTGCCATATAATATTAAAAGAAGCCTCAAAAATAGAAAAAATAAGCAGTGGCTTATTTACTAGAGACCGGTGAGTGAGGACGAGAATGTGTTTAAGCAGAGAGATATTATTAACCCCCAGTGTTACCTTAAGCTCCTGATAGACATTGCACACAGCAGTATTGAAGAAGCAGATTTGACACACCCTGGCTGAGGATGTGGAAGGATCCAAGAGCCATCATCATCCTATCAGATCCCAGAACGTGGACTAGCACAGTGCTCTAGAACAGAGAGAATAGAGGTGTATGGGATGTTACCAACCTCTGAGATCTGTACAGGACTTGGTGAAACCAATTATCGGAGAATTCTCTCTGTGTGTGTGTTTCAATTACAGAGGGTCACAAGCTACTATCTCAGAGGCTATAATAGCAGCAATAGAACGAGCTGGGGAGATTTGCTTAAATTTTACTTTGTTTTGTACGTACCAGAAGGTATGCAGACTTAGAGGAAATCAAAAGACTGAAATGTCTCATTTTTTTTTCTATTTTCACTTATAATAATGTAATAGCATCTCCTCTTCAACTTGTGAGAAAAACATTGCAAGTGTTGGTAGAGGAGAGTTGATTCTGAACTAGAACTCTGGGTGTGACCAGCCCAGCAGAGGCACAAAAGCTTTGTCAGCAGTAGGCAGAAGGGTAAAGTTAAGAGAAGTTAACAGGGTGATTCCATCCATCTTCCTTCAGGAGAAAAAGGGACAATCTTGTTTAGGTCTGTGCTATACTGGGGCTGATATAGCAAAGAACCAGAACTTATACACCATGTGGGATGGTGGATCTTATAACTACAGGCTTTTCTACCAGCACCCCAGTCCCAGATTAAAACTCAGAGACTTAACATTAGTAGCAAATGCATAGGCTCATCGCCACCTAACTATCCCATTCATTCTAACCAGTGGACAGCTACTTGGTTGGTTTTCTACTCTGCCCCCTCTCCTCACCTGGCTCTTTCCCCACCAGAAGTCCTGCCTTTTCATCCTGCCTCAGCTTATTGGCCATTAGATTTTTTATTGACAGATGATTCTCTCATACAGTACACAGGAGATTATCCCTACAGGATCTAGATGGTCACTTTGATGAGATTGAGGGGGAGTACCTGAGAGGTGAGTAAGGCATACTTTTAGGTACGTATGTGAGGATGTATCCCAAGACTATGGAGTCTAATCTAATCAAGGCTTCATGCCACTGAATGATTTATAATTTGAATAGGATGAACATAGGGCATGTTCCTGAAAGATATAGCTTATCACTCACCAGTTCTCCTGGGTGCCAGGATGGGATCACCTCTGTTCCAGCACAAGCATTTAACATGATGCTGTGACTCAACAGAGGTCCAGGAACAATGGAGACAATGTGATCTCAAAGGATAAGAACAATGGAGACAATGTGATCTCAAAGGATAAGAACACAGGGTTAGAGAAATGGCTCATTGATTAGGGGCAGTTAATGCTCTCTCAGATATCAGGAGTACAGTTCCCAGCCCCCATTTCAGGTAGCCCATAATGCCTGCAATGTCAACTCCAGAATACTGATATTCTTGTATGGCCTCTGAAGTCACCCCAACACATATGGGCACACATACATACAGTCACAAAATACATTACTGATAAATAAAAAAGCAAAATAAATTTAAAACAAGAAAGAATAATAAACACACAGCTAAATTAATTAAACAAAACTTTAATTTTAAATGTCCATAGTAAAAACAAATACATGCGTGCAAACATATACAGACACACACACACACACACACAACATACACACACACACTCATACAGAAACACCCACACACAAACCTCATTAATAGATCCCTGACAGGTTAAAGAATAGAAATATCATCTCAATTTATACCATAACGCAATTTTTTTAATCATTGAATTACATTTATAACATTTCAGAAAGCCTGGCAATTACAGTGATTTACATTTCTTTGAAGCTTTATTTTTCTCTTAGAATGTTGGTAGTAACTTCAAGTGGCACATGTGAAATATGACACAGAAAAATGTATCTGTGGTATTTCTTCACAAATGTCAGTGATATTTCTTCACCATTGAATAACTTCCATGAGACTACAACTGTGGTCATGCAAATAAGCTGCACATTCGAGAGAACATGGAAATTGCCCATCCCTAGGATCCTGACACAATAAAGACAAAGATCTGGCTATAAAGAGTTGAAGATTACATCTATAAGCAAACTTGACAGGGCTACAATTGAATTGGTAAGCCAAGTAAACCAGAGGTCCTTCCCAGCCTTGGTGAATGAGCATCGTACATTCCATTCAGGGTCTGAATGGACCAAAATGAAAAGGAAGGAGGAATTTACTTCCTGCTTGACTATCTAAAAATGGCACATCTACTGGTTTCTGTTCGTAACACACATAGTTTATGGGTCTTTAGGTCGAGACTGGTTGCTACATCATGGATTTCCTGAATCTCAGACCTTCAAGCTGCACTACCAGCTTTCCTGGCTCTCCAGTTGGCAGACATCAGACGGTGAGACCTCTCAGCTTCTACAACCACACGAGCCAATTCCTTCCCCTAAGAATTTTATATGTGTAAAGCTCCAACATCTACATTTGAAATTATAAATGTCATGAGTATATATGGCTGATTCTGTTTCTCTAAAGATCCCTGAGCAAAGTAAGAGGTAGTTGGACCATCTAACTCCATCTTAGAACTCTCTAGTGTGCCTAGAAGAAAAGGGTTCATTCTAATATGATGAGAGGCCACTCTGCTTTCTAACAGCTAGGGTGTGTCAATGTATACATTATCTGTACATTTAGTAAACTCACCATTGTGTCACTAGGGACTTTAAGAAAAAGGACATGGTGGCAAAATTACTGTCAGCGTTTTAAGATAATTGTACTCTTCTGCCTGAAGCTGATAGAAAAGCGCTTTACTCATGGGCTACTTAGCAGAGATGCATTTGGTATCTAATATGTTACAAACACCATTCTCTGTGATGCACATAAAGAAGCAAGAGAGAGAAACACAGCTCTGCCCTCACAGGATTTATTTCAACACAGGAAAGAATCTCATAATTGTGGTTTGATGTGGAAAGAGATTAGTAGTGTGGTAATAGAAGACATAGATAAAGATGATGCCTTGACCCAAGGAAAGGGAAATAGTGAATTAGTTAAAGGAGACATGACGGAAGGAGGGAGAGGTTTGGGAGATAACACTGTAGTCAGACTCAAGAGCATTTGCAAAGAACACAAGGGGCAAGACTGTGATTAGTATGAGAAAGTAGATGTGCCTGAGTCAAAGACATGAGAAGGTAGTCATAGAAAATGAGACTGAGAGACATGGCCACATCAACACAGGTCTTGTGCACGAGTCTTTTCTCAATTCTATGGTCTCTGGAGGATTTCAAGAGGCACTCTATGGGATAAGATTTGAACTAATTAAACATACAGTGGTAGAACTCTTGCTTGTATGTGTGAAGCCCTATACCTTGTATGTGTGAATCCCCAGCTTCAAAAAGCTAGAAATAAGTTCCAGCTTATGAGGAAAGGGTCAGAAGTTGGGAGATTCACATTTCAGAGAAGCCCAGGTACTGATGGTATGATGTAGCACTTACTTAGGAGGAGAAGTGGTCAAATGAAAATAAAGACTTCAGCAGGGTTGGAAAGGGACATTCCAGTGTGCAGGGTGACTTTGCAGACTATGTATAGCAAAACAGTTGTTAAGGTTTGTATGGATAAATACAACAACACCAAGACAGGGCAAAGTGAGGCATAACAAATGAAAGGGAGGGTAATACGGACCAGAACTCCAGATTCTATTAAAAAAAGACTCCATCGGTATCTATTTAGATATTTAGGTATCTATTTATCATCTCAGAAAGGGTATAAATTTACAGTCATTGTCAATTATGAGAACATTGTTGGTAAGTCTTATGTGATCGTTATCCTATATTAGCAATTCAGGACAATCATGACCTAACCAGAAGCATGCCAATCCTCAGATTCAGGTGTACCTTAATGCTATTCATTTTCACTTACACATTCCCCTCTCCTCCAAGGTTGCACCTGCCCCATCACTTCCATAATATAGGGAAAAAAAGAAAGAAAGGGATGTGACTCCATCAGCCACTTCCACCTCTAATGTGCTATTGTGATAAGTCGAACAAATTCTTTCCTGTCTTTCTGTAGGCTCTGTACTGCTTTCCCTTTGGGGCAGAGTGGTTACTCACAAAGCCTGGTGGAGTAGCTAAACAGTGGACAAGCTGGAGAACACCTACATCGAGGGAATTCTCCTACTCCAGAATTTGGGGAGAACAAAGAGAAAACATCATTCTAATTTTAGCCTACTGTGTCCTGCTAGGTTCACCTCTATCTCTTAAGGGTTGCTCTTTCCCTGCTACTGATTACAGAGTAGATACACACACACACACACACACACACACACACACACACACACCAAGACTACTTCTAAAGCCAAGAATACTCATCCCTATATTTCCTCTATTTCCCATTATTTTTCTTAAAAAATAAATAAAAACAAGAAATAAAAGCAAAATATAGCTATTTTTTTAAATGGTCTACCTGGCTGTTTAGAGATTAAGACCTCGTGCTGCTTCTCCAGAGGATCCAAGTTTAGTTCCTATACTCACTTTGGTTAGTTCCTAATGCCTCTAACTCCAGTCTCAAGGTGTATGACAGCCTCTTCTGGGTCCTTGGTGTGTGTCTAAACATATGGCATTTACATCTGCACAAATAAAGCAAACATCTTAAAAAGGAAAGATATAATTTTTGTTTTGTAGCCCAAGCTGACCTCAATTTTAGTAACTTCCTCTCTCAGGCCGAGTACTAGGAATCCAGTAGTGGAATGTTGTCCTCCAGGTTCCAGGGGTGACATGGTCATTGTTCCCTTGTACTCTCAGCTGCTGAGATTAACACAGGATACCTGCCTAAGAGTGGGCCTATTAATTTTTTATCATGGGCGTGGAGTACACAAGGCCCGCTCCTCCATTAAACTATATAAGTGATTCTAGCCAGCTGGGAGAGAGGCAGTTCTTCTGTGATGTAGCCACTCCCAAGTTGTTCATGTAACCCCCTCTAAGTCTGATGCACAAAGATGAAGCTGATCATTTATGCTCTTGGTACCCCAATAGCACTGAGTTTGTTCATTTCTTTCCAGGGATAACAATCACGTCATCCTTCCCAACAGAGGAACTGTCTGCATACATGGCAAGTAGCATAGACAGGTAATGCCAGGGGAGTTTATCTCCAGCTCCATGTGCCTGACCTGGGAGGTGTTTTGAAAGTACATAAGAACAATAATGTCTCAACCATTTGTGCTCTCAAACGCTTTTGACTGAAGCATTTCAGTAGCTGCCTAAGCGAACTCAGTGTTCGCTTTCAGCTGCCAATTTTAGAATTAAACGGCTTACATTACTACAACATTTTAGCAGAGCATGTTTTCCAAAATAAATGTCTTTAAATCCACACTCCCACCAAACTGATTAGAGATGTGAATTCAGAAAATACAGCAAAGAAAAAAAAATCTGCAGAGCAGCAGGGGAAAGAAAAACATGTGTTAGTTTTCTTATGGAAAAGGGGCCTCTTCCCTCCCTGGCTCCTGCCCAAGGCACATACACTTCAGGATTGAACAAAGTGTATTCTGTGTTTCAGGATCAGAGAGCCCACTGTGGAGTTCACTGTTTTCAGTTGAAGTCACATTAGTCATTACATTGAAATTTCCTTAACCTAAGTTTACATGTTGAGATGAACAGCAGCTCCTCTCTGTTTTCTAAGCTGGAGGGTTTTTACAAAGGTGGGGCTCAGAGCACCATAGGGAGTCTAACCACCAGAAAATAGCTGAAGTCTTACCTTCTGGAGGTAAGGATGCCACCTCTCTTCACAGGGGCCATCTTTACAGAGCTGGGAGTTAATGAGCCACAAAGTGATCATGTCAGGGCTCTGCCACAGCAGTTGGCAAAGGAGTTTGTCACTGGGATGACATTCCTTAGAAAATCATTTCAGTGTGTGCTGTCAGGAGGCGAATGGAAGCCTTTATCCCATACTCCTACTCTTCACCTCCATCTGGGATAGAGGTAACCTCTGATGACACATATGGCACATAGACGGTAATTTAATTAAATGTGAGCACAGCCTTTTCATGTACCATACTCAGATTTTGAAGTGGAGCCCAGTTTTCCTTCTATTTAAAATAACATGGAGGAACATGTAAAACTGATCACTGGAGATGGGATATTTTGCAGAGACACACTCTTGGCAGTCCATAGAACTAAGTAGTTGTGTTCTAACCAACTTATCATTTTAGTAAAATTGCCAGGGTGCCTTTGTTGCGTGTTCATCAATGATAGCATCTGAACTGGTTTGATTTAAGTGATTTGAGGATGTCCAAATGCCAAAGGACAGGTAAACTAGAGAGGGTTTATTTAAACTTGCATGCTCTCTTAGAAGCTTCTGGGTAAACTAGAAAGTGGATGCAAGTTTGACTGAAAGATGTGTTAGCAGGCAAAAGCTAGAGAGAATATTTGAGGCTTATTTAGCTAATTATTAGCATTCCTATAACTCGAGGGAAATTTTTAACTAAGATCAGCCATGTGAAATGCTTCCCCATCAAGAGTGGGAGTCAACCCAGATGCCAGGAATCCTAAAAATGACTGTAATTTTCTTAGTAGAAATATTCTAAAAACGTTCTATTCAAACTCTACAAAGTAAATCACTTTAAACTTATAAAACAAGATATATGCAGGGTAGGGTCACACTCAGGGTCATATACAATCAGATAAGCTGTGCTATTTTTATTGAGTCTTAAAATTTTTAATGAAGCTGTTTACTATGTTTTTTTTAGTTCCTTTGCCCAGTTGCAAACTTTCCTCAAGTTCAAATATAAAATGATGTCTCACAGCCTGTTGCCCTTTTCCTGCACTGTATATTCAGATCCAAGTCTGTTCATAAGTTTCTTTCAGTAATATAATTAGGTCAAAGACTAAAAATACTGTCTGGCTTTCAGAAGGGAAGCTCTGTGCCAGCCAGTGTACCAAAGCTACATATGCTGCACAAACCTGGAAGACTCCTGCTTGCTTTTGATTACATTGTCTTCCACATTCTTCAGCTTCCATCTTCCAGGGATCGTAAGAGGAAAAGGACATAGAAAATTCAAAACACGTTGCGCTAAGCATTTTTTTCCCATTAATGTTTAAACTCATGCATGTGGCGAGGGAAATAACATCCTTGTGTTTCTGATTCATTTACACTTAACTCATTGAAATGTTCTTTTAAAAAAAAAGAAAAAGAAAAAGAAAGGAAAGGAAAGAAGAAAAGAGCCAAGAACCACCTACTAGTGAGTCTTCAGAGCCTGCTTTTTCTTTTATTTGCTTCCATCACGGCTCAGGGTTCAAGGTCGGTGCACAGCGCTGAACTCTGGTGCTAAGAATAAGCCTGAAACTTCACAAAACAAACCTGCTCCATGACCCTCTCTAAAAATAACTCGGGTTAAGCTTTGGGGGTGACATTGTGTCGTTTTTTGTTTCCATCCAGAGTTAGTGTTAGAGCAGGAGTGAAGAAAACAAAGGAAAAGCAAACCAGGAAGCAGGAACAACATCTGAGAGAAGGAAGGAGCCAGGAAAGGATGGGAAGCAGGAAGTGCAGAGATAGTCTTCCTAGAGTTGGTCCTTATCATTTTGCTAAAGTATAGCTGAGTGAACATATTACTCTTCCATGTTGAGCCACAAACCTCACATTTACAAAAAAAAAAAAGAAAGAAAGAAAGAAACAACAAATAGAACAAGGTCCGAATTTGGAGTGTTGGCCGAAGTGATTACGATGTATACTTCTATCTCTGACATCTCATTACTGATAGCAGTGGTTCTCACCCCCCCCCTAATGCTGCCATCCTTTAATACAGTCCCTTACGGTGTGGTGACCGCCCTGCCACCCCACCCCCCCGCCCCAACCATACAATTACTTTCATTGCTACTTTTAACTGTAATTTTGCTACTGTTAGAATGAATGTACATATATGATATGTAGGATATCTGATATTCAACCCCAAAGTGGTCTCAACCCACACGTTGAGAATGTGTGCTTTATAGGCTGATGTCTGAACAGTAAATAAAGCGAACCAGATGACTAAGGGAATCTGTGGTCACATGACTCACTCTAATGGGACTGACCTCCAGCTTTGTCTCTACACTTCACCAGTAATATTTTGTAATTGCCTGGCTGCCTCAGTTTCCCCAGCTTCACACTTGTATTTATTTCTTTGCTCTGCCTTCCTATTAACTCGCATCCATTCCAGGTCCTACTTGATCTGTGGCTCAGTATCACGAGTCCACTGTCCGTAACCGACACTCAGACACGAACAGGCTCCTTCCATCTCAGCGTGAGTTTTGGCCCAGAAGTTCATTCACTGTTTCTTGGTCTCTCAAACCCCTTCCTGTTTCCAGTCACAAAAGGCTCCCTGATCAAACAGCTCTTGGAAGTCTGCAGCTATATATCCTACCGATTTATTGTCATGCGGTGTATAAGCGTGCACTAAGCTTGCCTGCTTTCAGCCAAGTGTTCTGGTCAAAAACTTACATATCATGAGAAAGAATAAAATATTTCCTTCCAACACAAAACCACAGGAGATTTCTTCTAGTATGTGTTAAGTGGGTTTGATTTTTTTCTTCCTTAAAAGAAAGTGTCACCAAAACCTCAGAGAATAACATTTGTCCCATTTCACTCTTCCTGGGGGAAATTGCATAGTGGCTTCTTCGCAGGGAAGACAACCAGTGTGGGGAGGGGCACTGAAGGGGTGGGGTGGGCTTTCAGAAGTTTCTGCGTTTAAGAAATGTCTATAGAGTGAGTTCCAGGACAGCCAGGGCTATACAGAGAAACCCTGTCTCCAAAAACCAAACCAAAACAAAAAAACAAAAAAACAAAAAAACAAAAAACAAAAAAAAAACCTCCCTTTCTCACCGGGCATGATAGCACAGCACTCGGGAGGCAGAGGCAGGCAGATTTCTGAGTTTGAGGCCAGCCTGGTCTACAAAGTGAGTTCCAGGACAGCCAGGGCTATACAGAGAAACCCTGTCTCAAAAAACAACAACAACAACAACAACAAACAAACAAAAAACCCTCCCTTTCTCAATATTCCACTTCTCGTTATGATTTTAATGTCTTTTGGTTATTCCTCCTGTCTTATCATTTTAAGGATTTTGCGACCATGTGTGTGAAAATAGTTTGCTAACTTAGAAAAAGAAAAAGAAAAAGGAAGGAAGGAAGAAACACTTGGTATTTCCTCATTTCCGAATTCAGAATCGGGCTTAAGCTCTGCTCTGTACTGTTTACCACTCGCTAATGATGACTTCCCATCCAAATGCGGGAAAGACGTTTGAACATGAATTAAAGTGCACGTAAGATTTCTGAGACATCAAATGGCTGGAATAACAAGTCAACATTTTGATGAGTTAAGTGTAAATTAACTAAAAACACATGGCCTGAACGTTCCTTGAAGCACAGATGGTTTGAGAAAGCCAGAAATGCATGGAAAAAATATGGCTTTTATTTTCATGAATCCCCAAAGTTTAAAAAAGTAGTTGAAGGCTAATGTTCTTCTCTTTCCAAGTGTTGCTTCAGATTTTGAAAGGGTAGCCCTTTATGGTTGTTTGTTTAGTTTTTAACCTTGATCTTCTAACAAGCAGGGTTTCCTTCTTTCCTTACCTCATCCTCTTAGTCTAGAGTAAGTGGCCATCCAGGGCAGGAAACCCATCTCCTAAGAAGTGAGAGTCTGCTATGATTCTATTCTCTAGACTTCTAGAGCAATGGTTCTCAACCTCCATAATGCTGGGACCATTTACTACAGTTCCTCCTGTTGACCCCCCCAACCATAAAACTATTTTTGTTACTACTTCATAACTGTAATTTTGGTACTCTTATGAATTGAAATGTAAATATCAGTGTTTTCTGATGGTCTTAAACAACCTCTTTGGTCATGGCTTCCAGGTTGAGAACCACTGTTCAATGGATTAGGAAAAAGGAAAGTCAATGGCTGTTGAGGTGGGTGCAGAGGTCATCCAATGCTGTGTAGACCCAGCTGATAAAGATGTGATCTCCTTTTAGTGAGTTATTGTTTTGTTTTGTTTTGTTTTGGAGTTTTTTGGGAAGAAAAGATAATTTGTTTGAAGTGAGAGTCTAAATTCCTGTAGGAAAAAGTAAAAACAACAATGACATATTATTGAACAACATCTAACAGCACCCCATTGTTACTGTGTCTGAGATTTAAACCACCATTACCAATGCTTGAGGTCTCTCTTTTTAAGTTCATTAAGCCTTACAGGACAATAAGAAAGTATATTGTGTAAAATCTGTTCTTCCCATTATGTATTCTTCAATTTGACATGTTCTTTATTCTACTTTCTAAGTGATGAAAGTAATACATAATTGTGTGCCTTGTTACATACATTCTAAAGAAAAAAGTAATCACATTGCCTGATCGTGTCACTGTGAATCACATACCTGCTGACAAAGGCAATGCCATCAGGCTGTCTGTGCTTTCAAACCTTTTTTTCCTATGGGTATATATAGGTGAGTCTTTCTTTCTTTGAAAAATAAGTTTATACTACAACACATTATTTCTACTTGTTATTCTCCTGTAAAGGTTTATTCTGAAAATCCCTTAAATATCAGTAGCTATAGATCAAATATAGCTTATTCTTCTCTAGTTAATTGGTTTTGGTATTTCTTGAATCACACAATCTCACTGTGAAAGACACTACCAGAGTAGCCTTGAGGCAGCAATCCTCCTGTCTCAGTGTCCCAATCATATCTGACTCAAATACACCTTTTACAAAATACTTTAATCTGTATATTAGTTAGTTTTCTGGTGTTGTGATAAAATACCACAGCCAAGACAGCTTACAGAAGAGTTGATCAGGGTTTATGGTTCCAGAGGGTTACAGACCATGACAGTGAGGACATGGCAGAAGGCAGCAGGTATGATGGCTGGATCTGAGAAATGACAATAAAATCTAGTGAACTGGAAGTATCATGTGTCTTTAAATTATCAAAGCCTGCCCCATAGTGACATACATCCTCCATGATGGACATGCCTCCTAAACTTCCCTAAACACCAACAACAAAGCCAAGTGTTCAAATGTATGAACTCTAGAGGAAATTTTCACTCTAATCTTCACAGCATCCTGGATCATTTTTGTCTGTGATATGTTCATTGTGCAGCAAATACACCCTTCTATCCATACTGAAGAGGTTTTTCATTGAATTCTTTGACCACATGTCTTTGCATTCATTCAGGAACTCAGATTTCTGCAATATTGATTCTCAAATTAAAGATGGATCAGATGAATGTTGTGAATAAACTTAACTTATGAAATAGAGAAATCTGTGAAGATATCCATTTCTCCATATTCTTTTTGAACTTCTGAGAAATGATTAACAACTAGGAACTTTGCGAAATAATTTTCCATTCCAATAACTTCAGATTTGTACAACTGAGTTTTGAAACTAAATTCATTTCTGTAAAAATGATAATACATTTTATAAAGAAATCATTGTCAATGGGAAATGACACACAATTCCTAAAAAAAGACTGAGTCAAGGCATATATTGACCCAAAAAGAAACTCACTAAAAATGAAGTAATAAAAGCAAGACACACAGTAGACCAGAACAAAGCCAAAGCTCTCGCCAAGGCCCACTCTGAACAGTACACTTTGAAGTGCACACGGCACTTCTTCTGGTTCTGGCTTTGAGAAGGACAGTCAGTTTACCCTAAAGCACATTTAGGCTCCGTGAATTTGCATGTGTACATATCATTTTGTACATTAAAAATGCCATAAAACATGAACTAATAAAAATGAACTAATTACAAGATAGCCTATAGTGTTAATACTGTTTGCTCTGGATACCAAGACCTCCTTATTCTTACCTTGCTGATATATCAATCTTGTACTGAATTTGACCTCGTCACTTGAACCTGGCAGTTCAGGCTCTCAGGTTAGTTTTCTTCAGACAGGATTAATATAGGTGCTAAATTGTTCCATTAACTTAATCCCTGCATCAGTCTAATCTTTAAAAGCTACTATGTTAAGTCATATTACCAGGTAGAAAAATCAATATAAGGTGTGTCCTTCTTTCTAGAATTGTAGCTGTTGAAACACATTCCAGTTACAGTGTCTCTGTCCCCTTACATGTCACTTGAGACACTAACATTTGTCACCCTGTTCTTATGAGTCCTGACGTAAGTCATGCTTAATATTTAATTGCGACATATTCAGACAAGACTAATTTCTATGGGCCTGATAGTATAATTTTATCCTTTAAGTATATTGCTGTCATTTGTAATTTTTCTTTCAGGAAGAAATATGATTTGCTCAAGTTAATGAGAAATTTTTTAATCACTTCAGATCAAGATGCAATACCATGAACAAAAATTCAACCTTACACATTTTTTGCATAATTATGTAAATATTTAGAGTTCTATCATATATACAAGCTGGCCAAAACAATGAACAGAAATAAACAGAGATAATTATTCAGAAATGAACATCAAATTAAATGATAATAGATTATATGATATGTGCCATTTATTGCATTGTTTACAAATTATACGAGAGAAAACCTAATGGGAGAAGTGATTAAATAAGTCAGGTTATTTTCTTGTATTTAAACACTATGCTTCCATCCTAAAGACAGGGCCAGTTCTATGGTATGGCTTCTGATATACTCTTATAAACGTGTCATCAATAAATGGCGAAAAACACAGAACAGTCCTGCAAATTCCCCTACAAAGAAAGTGTGCCTGTGCAGGAGTATACATGCTAGAAGACCTCTTGGAGTAAAGCCATGAGATTAGAAACAGAGATGCTCTCTGTGCAGTAGCTGAGTACCTAAGAGATACAGGCAAGCAGGGTAAGGTCATATCCTTTCCATCTCTGCAACAAGTGATGCTGGGAAACAAAACATCCTTATGGAAAAGAACAAAACTTAGATCTGTATGTCTCTCATCCTGCACAAATATTAACTCAAAATGGGTCAAATGCCTGAAACTCTAATACTGCCATAGAAAAACATAAGCCGAGCACATCAAGGTGGAAGCAAGGACTTCATGCAAAGGACTCTGGTAGCACATGAAATCCTAAAAGTTTACAATATGTTAAAGCTTCCACCCAGGAAGGGGAAAAAGTAACAGAGTAGAGAGACTGCCTGTAGAGTGGTGGTGGTGGTGGTAGGGCTCTTTGTTGATTATGCATATGACAGGACATGAATATCTAGAATACACAAACAGCATAAACACTGCACACCAAAAATCACCCAGTCAGTAAATGGGCTACTGAGTTGAATAGACAGATCTCTGAGTAAGAAATACAAACTCCAAAGACTGGATGAGAAGGTGCACATCTTTAATCCTAGCACAGGGGAAGTAGAAGCAGATGGATCTCTGCAAATTCAAGGCTGTCTTGGTCCACATAGCAAGTTCCAATCCAGGAGCTACTGGCTACATATTCAGACCATATCTCAAAACATATAATAAAATATAAAAAGAATGAAAACAAAAAGAATTACAAATGGCTACCAAATACTGGTCAGGAAAATAAAAAGGTATTTTTCAGCTCTGAGGTCCTCTCTCACCCCTATCAGAACAGTTATCATCAAGAAAAGAAATGACAATAAACATTGGCCAGTATCTGGAAAAAGAGAAGCTCTGTATGCTGGTGGTAGTCATGTAAAGTGGAGCAGTTGTTATAGAAATTAGTATGGAAGCTCCTTTTAAAAACAAACAAAAACAAAACCTATAAACAGAAGCATTAGGGTTGGGGATGCGGCTCAGTGGATAAGAAATTTTGCTTTACAAGCACTAGGACCTGAGTTCAAATCTCTAGCACCTGCATACAAACATAGAAATCCACTTGTTCTTTAAAGCCCAGCCTTGGGAGGCAGAGACATGCAGATCTGACAGCTTAATCACAAGTCAGTCTAGATGAAACTGTAAGCTTCTTTTGAAAGAGCCCTTGGTTCAGGACAACAGAGCAGACAGCTCTAGGAGAAAACAACAAAGATCCAGAATTGGCTTCTTCATGTGGAGGCAGAAAGACACAATCCCCCCTCCCCATGTGCTGCACAGCATACACACATACACAGGGAGAATAAAAGAGAGAGTCTTACCATATGACCCGCCTGTACCGATCCTAGGTGTATACACAAAGGACTCTAAGTCAGTGTACCAGAGAGATACTTACACATCATGTTCACTGTAGCGCGACAATCAGAAAAAGCTAAGAAGCCTGGAGATGAAGGAGAGGTGAAGGAGAAGCAGGGTGTAACATCACGATGTCACAATGAAACTCATAAAATTTGGCCAACTTGGATTAAACTGATGTAAAATT
>LR751675.1:0-72500 GCA_902729485.2 Mus minutoides | reverse complement strand
CTCCACTGATAACTCTTGTCACCCATTAACAGTATGTTTTTTATATCTCAAACTATAATCTTTTATAATTCTGCTGAGAAATGGACAGAGACTTCAGTCTTCACAAGGCAAAGAGTATGACATCATTCTGGCTCTTAACTCTCTTATAATGCCTGCATCTCCAATGCTTTCTCCAGTCTAAAGCTCTTTAGACGTATTACTTATGAATATTCTGCTTCATTATTCCATCACTTCTGGCTACCAATCCACGCCCTGTCTGTCTCTTCTTGGTAGACTACACAGTCAGAAAGAGCAAGCTTGGACTGACACTTTCTTACTGTGTTCTGTGCTGGGTACAGCAAGGACACTTGATCTAAAGTCCTCAAGGTCTTGAGGTCTCCAGATCACATAAAGGCATCCTTTTGACACAGTAGATTATAGTTTCCCTCTGTCTATAGATAAATATGAGAAAGAAGATATAGCTGGGCAGTTGTGGCACACGCCTTTAATCCCAGGACTCGGGAGGCAGAGGTGGGTGGATTTCTGAGTTCGAGGCCAGCCTGGTCTGCAGAGTGAGTTCCAGGACAGCCAGGGCTACACAGAGAAACTCTGTCTCAGAAAATGAAAGAAAGAAAGAAAGAAAGAAAGAAAGAAAGAAAGAAAGAAAGAAAGAAAGAAAGAAAGAAAGTGAGCTCTCTACCTCCTTGTGGCATCCATGATGTCTTTTGATGGCTGTGTGCCCCTACACTGTTCACATCACTACCTGACAAGGCAAGAAGCTGTTGCAACTTTCCAAATAAAACACAGGTATAAATCAGTGCTCCAAGGCCTTTGATGGTGGTGCCCCTCCCCGCTTTCTCAGTACCTTTGGCACTCCCAATGTTTTGGCTATGGCCTTTGTTCTGGAAAAGTTGCCTTGACCTGTTAAATTATTAAAGTCATCAAGAGGAATCATATGTTCAGATAAATGATTTTTTTAAGTTAAGATGCATTAGCTAGAGTTAGTCTTGAAGTCATGCAATACACAGCTATCTGAGATTCCGTGCCTCCAGGCACAGGAGTACTCACAGAGGAACAAATTATGTATCATAAAAACAAATGATCCTGTGGCTTGAAAGTGAGAGTTTTATAAAGAGTCTCATTATCGGAAAGGACCAAAATAATGAAAGAGCAAAAATCATGAATCCCAATCAGGAGTTTATCATGCACTGTATGGCCTCCCCCCTCCTCCACTGCCTCCCCCTCTCTTCTCTCCCTTCTCACTCCTCCTCCACTTTCTTTTCCCCCTCCTCATCTTCCCTCTTCTCTTCTTCTTGTTCCTATTGTTGTTGTTGTTGTTGTTGTTGTTGTTGTTCTTCTTCTTCTTCTTCTTCTTCTTCTTCTTCTTCTTCTTCTTCTTCTTCTCCTTCTCCTTCTCCTTCTCCTTCTTCTCCTTCTCCTTCTCCTTTTTCTTCTCCTTCTCCTCCCCCTCCTCTTCCTCCTCCTCCTCCTCTACTTAAAATATGTTAGGCTATTGGGTAAAAATGGAAATGAATTTAATAATCTAAAGATTTAAGAAAACTTTATTTTGTTGAGCTATTAAACACTTCTGAGATCGTGTGTAAGTTTGCCTTATTTCCCATTCTATATTGTTAAGGATTCACAGCGGCATCCAATTCACTCTGGTTATTTCATGCTGGTTTACTATCTTACATTAGGTATTCTAATGCTCATAGTCAAGTACAAGATTTCAGAAGAAATCCCTAAGTTAGCCAAAATGCTTACTAGAATCAGAACAAAAATAATGATCTCCTATTGCTTGGGTATGTTTTATAATTTACCATCATCTGTATGAATCCACCTGACTACATATTTGAAATTATATACTGGTCATGTTTTTTAGAACTTTAGGATATATATTAATCTTTCATTTGTAATCCACATTTATGGAATCTAAGTGTTTGCCATGGTCGTAGAGGTGAGCTCATCTCCCTCTTCATGGAACTAAAGCCTGTTCTTCAGGAGGGAAGATGTGTCTACTCATTCTTTCTCTTACAGAGCTGCAAAACAGTCTGGATTTAGGGTCTTGGGACAGCGCTTCGCATATGGATATGATGTCTAAGTGTCTTGAGCTTCAATTTCTTCTAGCCTTTCCCACACAGCTGTAAGGGGCACTTCCCACTCTGTCAACATAACCATATACTCAGGAGTTAGACTCATATCTTTTATGGCTCATCATTATGGCGCATATTTCTCTTTACAAATTAAGGACCCACCCTCATTCAAGCTAATGTTATAGCCTCTGACATTGCACTGACAGAGTCTTACCTCATCTTTCCAAGAGTCATGGCAGGGTTCTGGATACTACACTCCAAGACAGAGTGACAGGAACAAATTCACTCACTCTGCCATCTTTCTTCTTGGTGTCGTCTCACAACTCCCCAGGAGAAGAAATAGCAATTTAAAAACCTTGATGCTAGAATGACTTGGGGGACTCCCTCCAGGAAAGGCATACTTTGTGGAATGTGGAGTGACATGAATTCATTTTTGGAACAGGCAGATGTAGCCTTCAAACGGAAAATGAAAATCCAGCTTCAGAGAGAGAGGTGGTGGCTCTGTTCACCTTGGTTCTTGACAGATGTTATATTTCTCAACTCTCTTTCCTCATGAGACTCAACTTTGTTCTTTTCACTGAATTTAGCCAGCCACTCCATTACACATCTTTCCTCTGAAAGCCAGCCCATGATGCACTACACAGACATTGTCTTCTAAGTCACATTCTTGAGGGACACCACAGTGACCGTAATTATGTGTTCAATGCTCTCCAAGTGTAGACATTCCTTTAGTTTTCAGAAAGAAAGAAAGAAAGAAAGAAAGAAAGAAAGAAAGAAAGAAAGAAAGAAAGAAAGAAAGAAAGAAAGAAAGAAAGAGAACCCTTTTGGCACCTCTTTTTTCCTGTCTTCACTCTCTGATCAGGGGCACTGCCTCCCTCTTTCCTACATCTCTCATTCACCCTACTGTGCCCCTGCAATTCATCCATGCCTGGACAAAGGAAGCAACGCCTACATACTTCTTTTCTAGGCTGCATAAGGAAACAACACAACATAACCATAAAGTAAATTAACATAGTTAACAAAGAGGATCGTGTTAATAGTTCAAGTGTGGATGAACTACTTGCAAATGAAAACCTATTGACTAAGGGAAAAGATTGCAGAAAATAATAAATAGTAGTTTCGCTATTGTCATCATTGGAGCTAAGCCTGATGTATAAGGTGGTGTTCAAGATGGGTGATTCAGTTTAGGGTCCAAAATGAGCTGTAACTGTAAAGTAATTAAATTGACATTATTAATGACTTGCAAGCTGGCTCCTAAATCAATTCTAAACCCTGGAAATAATTACCACGCCACCAAAACACTATGCTCAACAGCTTTTGTTTGCATACAAAATTGCTAGTGATATGTGTCTTTACTTCCCAGCAATTTAAATATATAACAACTTATTGCCCAATAAATGTTTATTAAATTCTTATGTGTCCAAATTTCTTCTGAGCATTAAAATACTTCAGTAAATAAGACATACAGGAAAGGGGGAGGAAGCAGCAGAAATGTTCACCCAAGCAGGTGGGATGCTAAGGTGGGGAGATTGTAAATTTGAGAGCAAGCTAAGCTATGGAGTAAGACCTTCTTTCAGAACAAACTAAGAAACAAATGGAAAAAAATGCTATGATATGGAACTTACCTCCTCTTGCATGGAAATAATAATAAAGAAAATAAATACATCATAAATCATAGTCAGTGGTGATAAGGGCTATGAAGGTAAACGTTGAGAACAAGAAATGAGAACAGGAGGGTAGGAGTGATTGATAGAATTCTAGAAGGTTGACCAGAGACTATCTCCCTAGGAAACAGCTAAAGATGGAGAAGAAAGGAATTACAGACCGTGAAGAGAAAGAAACACATCAGTAGATGTAAGCAGGTGGCAAAGTGAAGTCATCAAAAAGGCCAAATGGCTGGCATCAAAAGGGCAAGAAAGAGCAGCAGGACTGGAGATCAGGATGCCAGGTGAAGACCAGCGTCAGCTGCCCTCTCTGAGGATGGTTTTATTCTGGTGAGATGAGAAGACTTTGCAGGGCTTGATATGATCTGATTGATCCGATTGGCTTTAACAGGATCATTATAGTTGTTGTGTTGAAAACATACTAACTGGTGTGAACCACAGGGAGACTCCATGGAGGTTGGGAAAATTCATCGAATGAGAAGATAAGCATGCATTGGACCGGCAGGTGAGCAGGGGAGATGATGAAACCCAATCAAGCTGAGGATGTATTATATAACAGAATTGAGCAGAACTTGTTGCCAGGTGGGATTTGAAATGAAATAGGAAGAAATGACCCAACGATGTGCCATGGGAAGGATCAATAGGCCATTCAGAGCAGTATAAAACTGTGTGTGGAGAATATTGGCTGACATAAGCTTGGGATTCATCCAGTATGACTGTTTTCATGCTCTTTGACAACAAACTAGCACTTCCTTGTCTAAATATTGGAACTGAGATTCAAACTAAGAAGAAATGCTTAGGACCATGATCCTAAAGAGCGTAGAGATTTTACGATCCCAGACGTAGTGCAGTCACAAACATGCTTAAAGAATTTTGTCTGGTAGTGAGACAAATAATTTCTGTTGGTTGAAAACAATTCTGACACCTGATGCGAGTCACGTGCAAAGAGTAGGGACTTGACAGGTCCAGAGCACAGTCCTTTCGGGAATCACCTCACTTGAAACACAAATGTCAGAGTTCCAGCAGCTTCTCACATTTGATAGTTTACCAAGATTCTCTATGGAGTTCAAAGAAGAAAACATTCTATGTACTATTAGGTTTTTATTATGAAAAATGGCTTTCTCATAATAATTTGGGGCTAAAGAAAGGAAAAGAACCTTAGGTGTGAAACAGACCCACTGTACACCCCTTGCAAAGTTGCTAGGATCTAGTGAAACATAATAGTCACATAAAATTCCATAAAGCAGATTTATTACTAACAGGTAGGCAGCAAGGGAACACAGAAGCCTTAGAGTTCTCCAAGGCTCACGAAGCCAGTCCAGACAAGAGAGAAGCTTGTCTGAATTCTATGTTGGTCTCATGCTTCACACTGAGGTCCCATGAAAAAAAAATGAATAGGCTTGGATTTGTACTCCAAACAATATTCCATTTCTGGTAAAGGCTAGGTTAAGCTGACCAACCCATCTCTATTTTAGGGTCACACATTCGCAACACATTCTTAAAATTATTTATGAAAACTATAAACAAGATAAAAGGACATAAGAGCTACGTCAGTCTGGGCTACTTGGTGCACTGTACTGCAATTGCATGTCCCAAGCTCAACATGAGTCAACATTTTGGTAACTGGGTGTGTGTCAATGACAGGGAAAGCTCAGCTAACTATCAGTGTTTAGAGTTTTGCTGATGTTTTATTACATAGGCAAGAAATCAACTTCCATCTTCCTTCTGCTCAGGCCAGGCTAGTATCATGTGGTCTGAAGCCTAATCATAGGGTTGATCTTTCCAATGGTCCAGCCATTTGAAATTACTATCGGCTTTACATGAGTCATTTCCTGACTAGAAATTCGAGTGTGATCCCAGGAGTCATCAGACATATGAAAGACTTTCCTTTTACTCAAGATATTCAGAAGACATAGAATTTTCTTTCTCAAACCAGAGACAAAGGCCAGGCAAATATTTTACTCTACAATATACTCTTTTCCTGAAGTGCCTATAAATATATAACTCTTCAACTGTTCCTTTGATGTAGTTTTAATACCTTACTGCTCCCCTCCTTGATTAATAGGTATAATAAATATTGGCCATGTTCTCATTATATAATTGCATGAAAGTAATGATTTAACCTTTTTGAAATTTAAACTTTAAGAAGAGAATTAAACGAGATAACCAACAGAATAAATCAAGAAGACAGATGCTTCAAGGAATTCCCCTAAGTGGTCTGTATCAAAGTGTAAGAGATAAGATACAATTGGCATAAAAGTCACAGGAATGACTAGGGACACCCCAAAAAAGAAAAGTTTCCCTGAAATTCAAGTAAGAATTTAGTTCCAGTAAAAATTCATAAAATAAACGGGGTTTGCTTTAAAGGAGAGCAGAATATCGGGGTTGTGGGTAGAGGAGACATGAAGTCAAGTGAAGATTTTTATTTGTTTTTGTTTTAAATGAAAGAATTTAAATAGGATTCTGTTTATGACTTGATAGAAGGGAAAAATGGATGAGGCAGAAAAACAATAGCTTGAAGATTGTGTCAGCCTTCAACTTCCTCTGATTCTCTGGTACTCCCTGATTTATTTTGGGACGTCAGAATAACTTTATGAAGTCAACTATTCCCACATTCACATCATCGAATTTCCTCAAACTTCCTTCTCAGAAAATAAAAAAAATAAATAAGAAATCAAAGCTGTACTGATTTACAGCAGATTAAATGAAGGGAACACACAAGATGAGAAAAGATGTTAAGACCAACTAGATGCAATCAGAGACATCTGGGTGGATTTGCCACCACAGCTTACACACATCTGGGGGGTGTTAGAGCTCAGGCTCTGGAAAATCATACATTCCTAAATCTGATGTTGGTTTGGAAGAATGACTCCTCATATCCTTAAATTACAGATGCCTCATTTTGGACAGGAAAATCTGATAAGCATGGGACAAGTCACAATTGAAAACAAACCCCAGAAATTCCCAGCCTGTGATGGTACAACTTCTCACCAAAACAAGGGTTTCGATGTCATTGAGAAGAACGTTGATTTCATTGATGGCTAGTCTACTGGCACATAAACAAAGTGTACCTGTGCCCAAAGCACTCTGTTTCCCATCATCTGACCCTGTCCCATTCCCTTGGCTTAATGGTTGTTCTGATTGCCAGGTCCCACAGTAGGAACCATACTTAACACTTTCTTCTTCTCTTGACATATAGATTTCTGTCATCACATATGAATCCTGACAGCTTCTTGCAGGGTTACTGCCTTTGTGTTCTGTGACTTGGTGCTATCTAAAGGCCAAAATGCTGTAAAACTTACCCTAACCATTCTTATGTTATATAAGCTTCAACTCAACCAGTTAATCTTCACAGCAAAGGCAACCTTGGTAAAAATAGTAGAAAATAGTTGGGTCTGCCTCCAGCGGATTCAAGCACTGGCTGAAGCAAGCATCCTATATGATTTTCATAGTTCAGCAACAAGACACAACCCAGGACAGCTCTCCTGGCAAAGCATGTCTGACCCTTCTTGGTAAAACAATACAAAACCTCCATTCCTGTGGAGAATTTTGAGTTTGATAGTTCCTGGAAGGAAAGGAGAGAGACAAGTCTTACCTAAACCAATATTGAGAAGCAGAGTGAGAGATATTGCCCTTCAAGCAACCCATCAATGTAAAACCATGGAATATCATTTCATGTGTATACCTGAGAAACCATACACAGGCTTAAAATTATGGAATGTGCAGCCAGCACACTGTAGATGTCCCAAAGTTGTAACAAAACACCTGTCAATCAGAGTAAGGACCTACACTATTTCTAGCCCATGAGAACCAGTCCCATTCTCCTCTCAAACCTATAAATAGAACCCCCAAATAACTCAGAGCTGTTAAGCTTGCCCATGCTGTAGAGTACATTGTGTGGATTCACCCTTCCTTCAGTAAATGATCTCAGTTCTTTCTCTCTGTGTCTTATCCAATTCATTGTTCAAAATGCAAAAGACCTAGACACTGGGAGTGTTTTAAATGTATTTTATTTATATATTTATTTATTTATCTTATTTTATTGGACATTTTCTTTCTTTACTTTTCGAATGTTATCCCCTTTCCTTGTTTTTCCCCTTCCCAGAAACCCCCTATCCCATCCTCCCCCACCTCCACTTCTATGAGGGTGTTCCTCCATCCACTCACCCAGTCCCACCTCTACACCCCTGATTCTCCTACACTGGGGCATCCATTGAGCCTTCATAGGACCAAGAACCTCCCCTCCCATTGATGCATGACAGGGCCATCCTCTGCTTCATATGCAGCTGGAGCTGTGTACTCCCTTGTTGATGACTTAGTTCCTGAGAGCTCTGGGGGGGGGGGGGGTTCTGGTTGGTGGATATTGTTGTTCTTCCTATGGGGTTGCAAACCTCTTCAATTCCTTTAGTCCTTTCTCTAACTCCTCTATTGGGGACCCCAAGCTCAGTCCAATGGTTGGCTGCAAACATCGACCTCTGTATTTATAAGTCTCTGGCAGGGACTATCTGGAGACAGCCTATCAGGCTCCTTTCAGCATGTGCTTCTTGGCATCCACAATAGTGTCTGGGTTTGATAACTGTTTATGGGATGAATCCCCAGGTGGGACAGTCTCTGGGTGGCCTTTCCTTCAGTCTGTGCACTATACTTTATCTCCATATTTGCTCCCATGAGTATTTTGTTCTCCTTGTAAGAAGGACCGAAGCACCCACACTTTGGTCTTCCTTCTTCTTGAGCTTCATGTGGTCTGTGAATTGTATCTTGGTTATTTTGAGCTTTTGGGCTAATATCCACTTATCAGTGAGTGCATGTCATGTTTGTTCTTTTGCAACTGGGTTACCTTATTCAGGATGATATTTTCAAGTTCTATTCATTTGCCTAAGAGTTTCTTGAATTTGTCATTTTTAATATGAGTAGTACTCAATTTGTAAATGTACCACATTTTCTGTATCCATTCCTCTGTTGAGGGACATCTGGGTTCTTTCCAGCTTCTGGCTATTATAAATAAGGCTGCTATGAACATAGTGGAGCATTTGTCCTTATTACATGTTGGAGCATCTTCTGGGTATATGCCCAGGGTGCTATAGCTGGGTCCTCAGGTAGTATTATGTCCAATTTTCTGAAGAACCGACAAACTTATTTTTAGAGTGTTTGTACTGCTTGCAATCCCACCAGCAATGGAGGAGTGTTCCTTTTTCTCCATAACCTCACCAGCATCTGTTGTCATCTGAGTTTTTTATCTTAGCCATTCTGACTGGTGTGCAGTGGAATCACAGGGTTGTTTTGATTTGCATTTCCCTGATGACTTTTTAAAGAAGCTCAGAGGGTTAACTAAAGATCATTGCTGACTCACTTGGAGAAGGTCAAGATTGGAAGCAGGAAGGAGCCCAGGAATCCCTCTACCTACCTAATCCCGGAAATGCAAGCCCCTGGCATCTTCAGACAGTCATTATTCAAAGTGATTCCTCTCTGGTAAGACAAATTCAAAAGTTTCTTTCACTCACTATGTTCTTATGCAGAAAGCCAAAAAATACAAAAGTTTGAGAGAGCAAGATGTTCTTCATGACATTTTTTTTTCCCAGTATGATCTGGCAAATGACAGTCTCAGGGAGAATGACTAAGCATGTCAGCATTACTGAGTGTCACGATGACAGGAGGAAGGGCCCTTTAGAATCGTCTGCCACTTGGGATTTTTCTCCCAGAGTTCAGCATGGTGGTGGTAAGATGAATACAGTCATTTAAATATGGTGACTTGAAGGGTGGGAGAGCTGGCTTGGTGAATAAAGGCCCTTGCTGCCAAATGTGATGACCTGAGTTCAGTCCCTGAGATTCAGGCTGTGAATTGGGAGAAGGGACTCCGACAAGATCTCCTGTCCCAGCCACTCCCTTCCACTTACACAAGCACATACAGAAACAAAGGAGATGGGGAGAGACAGAGACTGAGAGACAGAGAGACACAGATCTGTAGCACCCATAAACAATGTCAAGTCATATTTTAAAGTACACTGAAAATTGCATAGAGCTAAGGAGGATGCTTTTCTAGATCCTCAAGCCTCTATCTCTTCCACTGTATAGTTTTCCAACACTGGCTTCTATTAAATAGTCACATCTGGCCTTGAAAGGCCAATAAAAGCAATTGGAGTTGTTGTTTAAAAGCACAAAGGTAGAGACAAAGAGCAGGTGCATTGCGCAGAGCATTTGGGGAAGATAAGGACACTGCAGGCTTCAAAAAGATGTGCTCTGTAGATAACCGGTCAGGTCCATTGGGTAAACGAAGAAAGTGATAGTTTTGTTCTTTGTTAATTTTCTTGGTTTAAATACCTTAAATGAAATCACAGAGCTGTCTGATGAATTCTTTTCTTTGACTAGGTTCTTCATGGACACCATTTCCCACCCCCTATCCCCAACCAGGGGTTTCCTTCAGTTCTCAAAGAAAAAAAAAATGTACTTTGTCCTCCCCAGTCTTGCTACTCTTGGGAACTAACATTGAAAACATTAAGTTAAATCTGCAAAGCGTTCAAAATTGTTCTTTCCATCCTTCATTTAGGACCCTTCCCTGAGCTTTGCCTTTTATAGCCAGTAAATCTCCAGTGTGCTCCTTCGTCTAACAAACCTTGACATTCAAGGGCTCAAGGCACCAAAGAAGCTTCAGCCGCTTCAGGAGCTAGAGACTCATCAGTAAACAACAGCACGACATAATAGATTTGTGAGGGAGAGAAGCAGAGAATGTGTGAATAAGCCCATAGACTACAATTGATAAAAAAAGAAGGGGACAGAGATGGGGGCAAATTTGTTGCTAGAATAGCCAAAGAAGATCTGCACAAGAAGTGGACCACAGAGTAAAGGATTTAGAGTACCAGACTAAATGGTTATACTTTTTTTTTTCCTTTTTTTTTTCTTTGATAATGTCCAACATAATCCTCTTGCTTTAACTTAAAAGCAACTTTTCAGGAAGACTCGTGAGTATTTAATGAGCAAGAAAAATCTCAAGTTGGTAATAAGAATTTGATCAAAAAAGCCTCCAGGAGACATTTGACCCAGCCCCAACCCTTTGGGTATTAGGGATATCAAACCAAAGAGGCTAGGGCCTTTAGCACTTTGATCACTACAGTCACTTTTATGAATCCTCCCTTCCTTCTTGCTGATGCTTTTACTGAGCCATTTTCCTAAACCAAAGAAAGCTCTTTGCTTTCTTCCTAGAACCATTAATGTCAGCAGTTTTCACAGGAGGAAGGAAATAAACCCAAGAAAATATACGAAATTACCTTCTTCTTGTAATATCATACAGAATTAGTTGAATGAAAAAGCAGAGGTGCATGCCTTTAATCCCAGCACTCTGGAGGCAAAGGCCGATGAATCTCTGAGAGCCAGTCTGGTCTACAGAAAGAGTTCCCAGACAGCCAGAGCAAAATCGTGAGACTTGGGGTTGGAGAAATTGCTCATCAGTTAAAAGCACTGACTGCTCTTTCAAAGCCCCAGAGTTCAATTCCCAGCAAGCACATGGTAGCTCACAACCATCTGTAATGAGATCTGACACCATCTTCTGGTCTATCTGAAGAGAGTGAGAGTGTACTCACATACACAAGATAGATAGATAGATAGATAGATAGATAGATAGATAGATAGATAGTGAGACTGTCAAAAATCAATCAATCAAACAAACAAACAAACCCAAGGAGAGAGGAAAGTAATAGAGAATTCTGCCTATGTCAATAGATCATCCTGAGTCTAAATGAATCCAACTAAACCTTAATGATTTATGTTTTTATTCTACACTACAAATTAGCTTCAAAACTACCCAGTTACCAATACTGTCCATCACAGCTGGACTCTGCCTTCAAATTTAGCAAACAATAGGCAGTAGGAAATCAAGTTTGATTTCACTGCAAACATTCTTTCCAGGATGTTGAAAAGTTGAGAAAGGCAAGAAGGCACCCAAGGAGTGTGAAGTTCATGCCCAGCCTCCATTATGACATCACCCCAAATTTTATTTGATCAATTGTTTTTTTCAAAACTGATCTTAGGGAAGTCAAATGGGTCAAATATAGAAGACAAAATTAAGTGATAAGATAACAAAAGATAGTTTTGACCGTGAGAAATGTTGTATTGAGTAATTGAAAGATGTCTCTTTTCCTGTGGTGTGGATTCAGGACAAATGTACCATCATTACTTATGTACCAAATTCTTTAGCCCAAATAGTTAACAATAAGTATTAAATAGAAGACAGAGAGTGGCAACTGAATCAATTTCCTGCATTTATTAAAAATTAATTTATGAAGAAAAATTTTTTTTAAAAAGTGTTTTATTCAATACTCAGAGGAAGATCCACTCCCAAGAGCTCTAACACTCCCAGGTTCATAAGATCAGAGTTGAGGAGGACACAACATCTGTCCCAACACTGGAAGTAACTGGTACCAGTGGGACCCAGGTACCCAGGAACTCCACTTGACCAGTGGCACAGGTTCCAACCGTTGCCCTGAGAAAACATGCTTGGGCATGAAAACTACAGCCAGTCCCACAACACCTAGAAGAAGCTCCACTCCCAGGCACAATAACACAACCAGGTCCCCTGGATCCCAGAATCCTAGGAACTTGGGCCCACCGGGATCTCAAGTACCCAAAGGCAGCTTGACTCCCAAGAGCTCTGACATACCCAGGGTCTTAGGATCATAGGATCCCAGAATCACAGGATCACAGAGACAGCTGAACTCTGAAGAGTTCTGACACAACCAGAATCACAGGAAGGACAAGCTCCAGTCAGATATAATTAGGGCAGGTAGTACTGGAGATATTCAGAGGGTAGGAGGCAAGTGTAAGAACATAAGCAACAGAAACCAAGGTTACTTGGCATCATCAGAACCCAATTCTCCCACCATAGCAAGTCAGGGATAAACCATCACACTGGAAAAGCAAGGTTCAGATCTAAATTCACGTCTCCTGATGATGATTGAGGATTTTAAGAAAGACATAAATAACTCCCTTAAAGAAATATAGGAGAATACAGGTAAACAGGTGGAAGCCCTTAAAGAAGAAACACAAAAATCCCTTAAAGAATTACAGAAAAAACACAATCAAAAGGTGAATGAAATGAACAAAAACATCCAAGATCTAAAAATGGAAATACAAACAATAAAGAAATCACAAAGGGAGACAACTCTGGAGTTAGAAAACCTAGGAAAGAAGTCAGGAGTCATAGATGCAAGCATAACCAGGGGCAGAAGATAGCATAGAAAACATTGGCATAACAGTCAAAGAAAATACAAAAAGCAAAAAGGTCCTAACCCAAATCATCCAGGAAATCCAAGACACAATGAGAAGACCAAACCTAAGGATAGTAGGTATAGAAGAGAGTGAAGATTCCCAACTTACAGGGCCAGTAAATATCGACAACAAAATTATAGAAGAAAACCTCCCTAACCTAAAGAAAGAGATGCCCATGAACATACAAGAAGCCTACAAAACTCCAAAGACTTGACCAGAAAAGAAATTCCTCCCATCACATAATAATCAAAACACCAAATGCACTAAATAAAGAATATTAAAAGCAGTAAGGGAAAAAGGTCAGGTAACATAAAGACAGACCTGTTAGAATTACACCAGACTTCTCACTAGAGAATATGAAAGCTAGAAGATCCTGGGCATATGTCATACAGACCCTAAGAGAACACAAATGCCAGCCCAGACTACTATAACCAGCAAAACTCTCAATTGCCATAGACGGAGAAACCAAGATACTCCAGGGCTTAACAAAATTTGCACAATATCTTTCCAAAAATCTAGCCCTACAAAGGATAATAGATTGAAAACACCAACACAAGGAGGGAAGCTATACCCTAGAAAAAGCAAAAAAGTAATCTTTCAACAAATCCAAAAAAAGATAGCCACACAAACATAATTCCATCTCTAACAATAACAACAACAACAACCAAAAAAAAAAAAAAAACCAGGAAGTAACAATCACTGTTCTCTTAACATAAATGGACTCAATTGCCCAAAAAAGACATATACAAACAGACTGGCTACATAAACAGGACCCAGCATTTTGCTGCATACAGAAAATGCACCTCAGTGACAAAGGCAGACACTAACTCAGAGTAAAAGGCTGGAAAACAATTTTCCAAGCAAATGGTCCCAAGAAATGAACTTTCAACCAAAAGTTATTTTATATATATATATATATATATATATATATATATATATATATATATATATATATATATATATATATATATATACACTTCATACTGGTCAAAGGAAAAAACTACCAAGATGAATTACCAATTCTGAACATCTATGTTCCAAATGCAAGGACACCCACATTCATAAAAGAAACTTGGCTAAAGCTCAAAGCACACATCACACCCCACACAATAATAGTGGGAGACTTCAATACCCCACTCTCAGCAATGGACAGATTTTGGAAACAGAATCTAAACAGAGACACAGTAAAACTAACAGAAGTTATGAGCCAAATGGATCTAACAGATATTTATAGATCCTTTCATCCTACAGCAAAAGAATATGCCTTCTTCTCAGCACCTCACAGAACCTCCTCCAAAAATGATCATATCACAAAACAGGCCTCAACCGATACATGAAGATTGAAATAATCCCATGCATCCTATCAGGTCACCACAGTCTTAAATACCACACATGGAAGCTGAACACTGTTCTACTCAATAAACTTGGTCAAGGAAGAAATAAAGAAAGAAATTAAAGGCCTTTTAGAACTTAATAAAAATGAAGACACATCATACCAAAACTTATGGGACACAATGAAAGCAGTGGTAAGAGGAAAACTCATAGCTCTAAGTGCCTCCAAAAAGAAACTGAAGAGAGCTTACACTAGCAGCTTGACAGCACACCTGAAAGCTATAGAACAAAAAGAAGCAAATATACCCAAGAGGAGTAGAAGGCAGGAAATAATCAAACTCAGGGCTGAAATCAACCAAACAGAAACAAAATAACTATACAAAGAATCAACAAAACCAGGAGCTGGTTCTTTGAGAAAAATCAACAAGATAGATAAACCCTTAGCCAGACTAATCAGAGGGTACAGAGACAGTATCCAAATTAATAAAATCAGAAATGAAAAAGGGAGAGATAACAATGAAACATATCTTTAAATAACCATTCTGTTTGTTGAGCATTAACAGTTGAAAATATTAAAATCATGTTCTATCAACAAAAAGTATTTTATTTTTACCTGTTTGTATAGATACATATGTGAGGTTGCTCCCGAAGGCAGAAGAGGGCTTTGGATCCCTCTTTTGTTCTACTACAGTGGTCTCTGAGGTCAAACACATTGACATTGATCTTCTTATTCGCTTGTAGCTACCAGGAGGTACAGACACTGGATGCTTTTGACAGAGATCACATTCATGCTTGTCCACTTTCCCAACAGGTGTCTAAAATCTGCTCTAAGAGGAACCAAATTCTGACTTCATATACTACCTACGAAATACTCGGTCTTCAATGTTACTTACACAGTGTCTCTCTCATTGGAATCATCACAAGAATAGTAATATCAGCCAGCAATTTTTATCTCCTCTTCTGAGCAGTTGGCACCGTTGCCTGAAACCTTCACAATGATGGAAAATCTGGACTCTATGTTTATTTCATAGATAAGTAAATCGAGATTGGGAGGATTTACATCATCAGCTTAAGTGTATACAGTTAGCAGAAGCCACATAGCTAGGATCTCACCCTAGTCACACGTGGCCCCAAACCCATGCTCACAATTTGCATTATGCCCTTTACATCCTACAGACTTGTAAGAGAGAAGATAAGCAGAAGTCTCTTAGGAGGAAGTGAGAGCAAGGCCATTTGTCTCACTGCTTGCAGATTGAAGAGAGCACACCTGGGGCATATTCGCTTCCATTCATGGAAGCTTCATCTCCTCTCACAGCTCCTGCTCCCTTTGCAAACACTAGTGATACTAATTATCCTAATTCCACTTGCATTCCAGTCATGTCCAGAGAGGTGAAACACGAAATGCGGTTTAATATTAGGACACATAATCACTTATGATCAGAGCACTTGAAAGGCTCTGTTCTTTACTACCTTAATAGAGGAATTGGTGGGGGAGGGGCAAGCAAGAAACAAACCAAGTAAGTAGGAAGCTAGGATTGATGAGAAAAGTATACAGGAAATGGTTTTTGTTGTGGTTTGTTTGTTTGTTTGTTTGTTTGTTTTTTCCAGGCAGACTCTGGTGCTGCTCATATTGATGGTTCATTGTACCAGGATGATGACCCACAGAACAAGTTAGAAGTGGGGAGCACTGAGTTTCAGCAATTCTGGCTGGGTCTAGCTGTATTCAAATCGGTCCTCCAGTGTAGACTTGTGACCTGTTGAGTTTGGTCCAGCCCTGGTGTGTTATCAGAAAGCTAGCAGAATGATTCCACGGTTTCTCTGGCATGGGATATATAAAGAGTCTGAGTTATGTAAGGCTGTTACATCACAACCTGCCCAGGCATCCTTGCAAGGCTATTAGCCATGTTCATTTTGGGTGGAAACAATTAAAGTTCAGGCTATTATTTACAGTAAATACTGAACAAAATAACCTTAAGTTCCTTAACTTTATTAACCCTGATATTGAAGTGGGGGTGTGGGTGCAGCGATGTCATGAGTGTTCGTCGTGCAGCTGTGCTGATTAAAGCTCTACACCCCAGACCCTGGATCCCCTCACTGAAGCTATAGTAATAATGTTCCTTGTAATGCATTTTGAGCTACAAAAAATTGCTTCAGAAAGGAACATTTAGAAAACTAATTCTACTGAAACCAACGAAGTGTTGACACGTTGCCTGGTGCCGATTTGTTAAAGGGGCTTGTTTTTAAGTTATAAAGGTCTAATCCTGGAGGCAGAAATCATTGTCTTCTCGGTCCAGTGCTCAGGAGAACAGTACGGCAGTCTGTGTGGCCTGCAGCCCCTCATTAACTCGTCCCCTCGCTCACCTTCTCCCTCACCTAACGCTACAGAATTTCAAACCTGATCTCAGTCTGGAAACCAGCTCTGAAGCCCTGGCTTATGGAAGCACGGAGGTCGCACAGTTTGCTGCTATGCCCTGCGAGAGAACCCCATAGTCTGGACTCCAGAGTGTTGTTCTTTTTCATTATTTGAATTGTGACTATGTCATGTGTCCCTCCAGGGGTTCCGACACTTGCAGCTTTCCTAAAGTACCATTTCACTGTAAGATAACTCTGGGGAAAAAAAAAAGGATAGTAAATGTTTACAACCTAAAAGAGATATAGCATGAAGTAAAAGCGGATTATTCCCCTCAAACTAGGCCATCGGCTCCCATGGACAATGCATCAATGCTTGTACCGCCTGGTGCAGTCTAACATAAAAGCAGGCACCTCTTGCATTCTAAATAGGCACACGGGGAAGCCAAATCCATCAGTCAGTCAAGGGATGCAAGAATGTTCCTGAATGAAGGGAGTGGCCAGCACCGAAGGCTGCTCAGGTCTGAACAAGATAAACCACGCCAAAGCGAGAGCACACAGCCCGCACTGATAGAGCAGCTCTGCGTCTCGGAGCTGTTTGACCCAGGGCGGTACTAGGGGCATCCCCAAGAAATCACATGGAAACAAGGCTTCTCTCATAGAGTGGTGGCAAGACCCTCCCTTTGTCTCGTTCATTTGAGACTAAATGCGTGGGGTTACTACAGGCTGTAAATACCAACAATCATCTCTAGATATGTGATGGAACAGTCTATGCCGGCTGTATACCGAGGGCATTGTACCAGCCCCATGCCATCAGATTTAAAAAAACAAAAACAAAAGCAAAACTGAAATAACATATCATAAATGAAGTATTTTAAAGTGAATGATTCTGTGGCATTTAGTATAGTCAGTGTGTGTGTGTGCGTGTGTGTGAGTGTGAGTGTGTGCGAGTGTGTGTGTGTGTGAGTGAGTGTGTGTGTGTGTGTGTGAGTGTGTGTGTGTGTGTGTGTGAGTGTGTGTGTGTGTGTGTGTGTGTGTGTGTGTGTTTAAGAGGGAGATTGAGATTGGCTGGCACAAACCATCATGGAGCTTGACAAATCCAAACCCTGCAGGGGTAAAAGGAAAGCTGACTGACTGAGAAGAGCAGCTACTCCAGTCCAGAAGCAATCTGCTGGAAATAGTCTTTCTTTCTCAGGGAAGGTTTTCCATCTATAAAAGCATTCACGGGCTTGGAAGAGGCCAATCCACACCCACCCACATTAAGGAGGGCAGTTTGTTTTACTCCAGGTTCACAGATAAAAAATTTTAATCTCATTCAAATTTAAAAAAAAAAAAGGGGCAAACATCACAAGCATCCTTAACTAATGTGTTGAAACCACGGCCCAGTGGGACAGACAGACACATACCAATTATCATCCATTTCCTCTGCTATTTCATCCATTTCACTGTCCATGAGATAAAACCACATACACCCAGGTATCCATTTTGTATGTTCTGTGTGTTTTATAGTGTGTTCAACCTACATTCCACACCCTTCTTTCAGTGAACAGCTATTCAGTGATGTTTTTCATGGATAGTTAACATTTTAAACTCATGAGCCCATATAGCAAAGCTATACTACAGGAATTCAGTGTGTGTGTGTGTGTGTGTGTGTGTGTGTGTGTGTGTGTGTGTTTATCCCAGCACACTAGCCTGGCCAATGAAACCATCTCAGATTTCCTCTGAGGCAAAAAGGCAAATACTTTGGTTAATTGGTCCAGTCAGGTCTTGGTTGACAGAGACATGTTTTCTGGGGCCATAGTTTAGGATTTCATGCTGATCTGGCTGACACAGTTCAGATCAGCTTGACCTACCACGGCAGTGGTTATCCTTTGATCTGGAGACTAGGTTGTAATTTGACCCATTCAGATGGCTTTCCTATAACAGTCAGGCAAGACAAAGCCAAATCAACCCATTTATCTTAATGTGCTTTTCTTTCTTTCTCTCTTTCTTTCTTTCTTTCTCTCTTTCTTTCTTTCTTTTCCTTTCTCTCTTCCTGTCTGTCTTTCTTCCTATCTTTCTTTCCTTCCTATCTTTCTTTCCTTCCTTCCTTCCTTAATTCTCCCCCTCTCTCTTTCTTTCTTTGTGTCTTTGAGAAGTGCAGCTTTGCCTATCCTTTGTTAATGCTTATCTGATGGGCTTTGAAATCCCATCTGGTGTTTAATATTATTGTACTGTGTTCTCACCACGGTGAGCCGACTCATATCTTAAAGGTTCAACAACTCTGCAGTCACAGACACCATTCACTGCACTGTGTCCTTATCAAAGGTTTGGATTTACAAAATGCTACCTGGAAACAATGGCCTTTTAGCCCTGGCTTCAGGCAGGACTCCTGGTGAGAAGTCTGGTTCTAACAGTTAACACTTCCCTTTGGATACTCAACAGAACTTTTAACCTTGCAGGGGGTGGGGAGGAACCTGCTTCAATGATATGATTTTATGTGACAAAAGACGTACCTCATCCTCCTTATAAGTCTGGGCATGCAGGATTTTCTCTTTATAAACACCCACGTACTGGCAACGAATGTGTGAACAGAGAAACTTCAGTTTGACAGTTTTTGTATGCCAAGGAAGTTGGGTCTTAGAGGCTTCTCTCTGGATGGTAAATGTAGGCAGAGAGCCCAGCCTGAAACCAACACTGTGAAACATTATTTTGTTTCTGGGGTTAGGAGGACATTCCTGAGAAAAAGCTGTTTCTGGTATGCCCTTGCTTGGCAGGTAGGAAAACCTTCAAACAAAAGAGCCTACCTGTGTTGAGTATAAGCAGGGGTCAGCCACCATGCCTGAGCTGTCGGGAGTCTCAGCAAGGTGGCTGTTCTTTTTTTACCCCCAGCCCAAGATTACTTTGGCGCTGTGGTCAGAAGCAACCACTCCTAAAAAACGCAGTCCTGCTTTTATTCTTCAGTGAACAGTTCCATTTGAGTAAATAACCCGTCTTTGCATTTGTGTATTCAGAGGGAAGATCAGCTGTGGATTGTTGTTTTAACAAACTGGAAGTCTGCCAACATTCTCTGGGCAGAGAATGGGGACAGGGTGGCTAACACGTGATCTCCTTTGGATTGGAGACAGAATTTAATCTTTCTGCCTCCCCTCCCTCTCCCCCTCCAGATTCCAGTCCTTTCTTTCCCTTGGTACACAGTCTCTTTTCATGGAGGTAACTTAAGCTATCTCGAACAGCATGAATTAATAAAGAAGGGCATTTTTGAGGGGGGTAGAGGGTGGTGTTGGAACACGGAACATTTAGAATTCCTTCCGTGGTACTTAGTTTAAGAGCGTGGTGATTAATGAGTTTATGTTATCTACCAAAGAGCTTCTATCATGCTGGGGATTTGACAAGGGATTTATGGTCATGAAAACCCTGCAATCCATCCTGGGTATCTCAATCTATCAGCCTTGCATTCATATCCATAGCACTAAATGACATATCTATAGCTATCTGAAAGCAAGATCATTTTTAAGAGATTATAGACTGCCAAAAGAGAATATTCTTAAAATATAGGGCAGGAAACTATTTCCTTTCCAACCTACTGTTCTAGAAATGTCTTGCTACCCCGAGCAAGTGTCCCACTCTGAATATCAATCTCTTCTTGGAAGGAAAAGAAGAAAATTCGGAGCGGATGACAGTCTCATGATTTGGCTGGGAGTGCTAGGCAAGTTTCCTGTCATTTTTGCAGAACCAAGCTGTCCAAGATTGGCCTGAGGATTGCATAGATCTTCACTAGGTGAATTGCTCACTGTATGCGGCAACTTAGCAGAGAGAAAAAGCCATACTTACCTTAGGGAAAATTCACTTGTTTCCATGCACAAGGCAAGAGGACACCAAATAGGCCAGTAAAAAGCTTCCTTTGTTCTCAGCAATGGAAAGGATACATCCACAATGTGACAGCCACCCCTTCAGCCAGGGTGTACATGTGTATTGCAGGAAGGTGGTGTTCAAAATGAGCCCTCTCAACGGTTTGGAGGTTGTTAATTCGCTTTGAAATGCACTAAAGAAATTTATGCCTGAAGTTAGAAAACACACTGAACTTGGCCATTCTTTTTTTTTATTAGATATTTCCTTCATTTACATTTCAAATGCTACCCCCAAAAGTCCCCTATACCCTCCCCCCACCCTGCTCCCCTACCCACCCACTCCTACTTCTTGGCCCTGGCATTCCTCTGTACTGGGGCATATAAAGTTTGCTAGACCAAGGGGCCTCTCTTCCCAATAATGGCCAACTAGGCCATCTTCTAATACATATGCAGCTAGAGACACAAGCTCTGGGGGTTCTGATTAGTTCATATTGTTGTTCCACCTATAGGGTTGCAGACCCCTTCGGCTCTTGGGTATTCTCTCTAGCTCCTACATTGGGGACCCTGTGTTCCTTCCTAAAGATGACTGTGAGCATCCACTTCTGTATTTGCCAGGCACTGACAAAGCCTCACAGAAGACAACTATATCAGGGTCCTTTCAGCAGTAGTGCCTGCATTTGTTGGCTGATTATGGGATAGACCCCCTGGATGGGGCAGTCTCCGGATGGTCCATCCTTTTGTCTTAGTTCCAAACTTTGTCTCTGCAACTCCTTCCATGGATATTTTATTCCCTATTCTAGGGAGGAATGAAGTATCCACGCATTGGTTTTCCTTCTTGATTTTCTTGTGTTTTGGAAGTTGTGTCTTAGGTATTCTAGGTTTCTGGGCTAATATCCACTTATCAGTGAGTGTATATCAAGTGAATTCTTTTGTGATTGGGTTAACTCACTAAGAATGATATCCTTCAGATTCATCCATTTGCCCAAGAATTTCATAAATTCATTGTTTTTAATAGCAGAGTAGTACTCCATTGTGTAAATGTACCACATTTTCTGTATCCATTCCTCTGTTGAGGGACATCTGGGTTCTTCTCAGCTTCTGGCCATTATAAATAAGGCTGCTATGAACATCATAGAGCATGTGTCCTTGTTACCAGTTGGGTATATGCCCAGGAGAGGTATTGCAGGATCTTCCGGTAGTACTATGTACAATTTTCTGAGGAACCGCCAGACTGATTTCCAGAGTGGTTGAACAAGCTTGCAGTCCCACCAACAGTGGAGGAGTGTTCCTCTTTCGCCACATACTCACCAGCATCTGCTGTCACCTGAATTTTTGATCGTGACTGGTATGAGGTGGAATCTCAATGTTGTTTTGATTTGCATTTCCCTGATGATTAAAGGGTGTTGAACATTTTTTCAGCTGGTTCTCAGCCATTCGGTATTCCTCAGTTGAGAATTTTTTGTTTAGCTCTGTACCCCATTTTAATGGGGTTATTTGAATTTCTGCAGTTCAGCTTCTTGAGCTATTTGTATATATTGGATATTAACCCCCTATCAGATCTAGGATTGTTAAAACTTCTTTCCCAATCTGTAGGTGGCCTTTTTGTCTTATTGACAGTATTTTTGTCCTACAGAAGCTTTGCAATTCTATGAGGTCACATTTGTCGATTTTTTTATCTTACAGCACAGGCTATTGCTGTTCTGTTTAGGAATTTTACCCCTGAGCCCATATCTTAGAGGGTTTTCTCCACTTTCTCCTCTATAAATTTCAGTGTCTCTGGTTTCATGTGGAGTTCTTTGATCCACTTAGACTTGAGCTTTGTACAAGGAGATAAGAATGTATCAATTGGCATTCTTGTACATGTTGACCACCATTTGTGCCAGCATCATTTGTTGAAAATGCTGTCTTTTTCCCACTGGACGGTTTTAGTTCCCTTGACAAAGATAAGGTGACCAAAGGTGTGTGGGTTCATTTCTGGGTCTTCAATTTTATTCCATTGATCTACCTGTCTGTCGCTGAACCAGTACCATGCGGGTTTTATGAGGATTGCTCTGTATTACAGCTTGAGGTCAGGCACGGTGATTCCAGCAGAGGATCTTTTATTGTTGAGAATAGTTTTTGCTATCCTAGGTTTTTTATTATTCCAGATGAATTTGCAAATTGCCCTTTCTAACTCAGTGAAGAATTGAGTTGGAATTTTGATGAGGATGCATGGAATCTGTAGATTGCTTTAGGCACAATAGCCTATTTTACTATATTATTCCTGCCAATCCATGAGCATGGGATATCTTTCCATCTTCTGAGATCTTCTTCAATTTCTTTCTTCAGAGACTTGAAGTTCTTATCATAGAGTGTCTTTCACTTCTTTAGTTAGAGTCACACCAAGGTATTTTATATTATTTGTGACTATTGTGAAGGGTGTTGTTTCCCTAATTTCTTTCTCATGCTATTTATCTTTTGTGTAGAGAAAGGCCATTGATTTGTTTGAGTTAATTTTATATCCAGCGACTGCGCTGAAGCTGTTTATCAGTTTTAGGAGTTTTATGGTGGAATTTTTAGGGTCACTTATATATACTATCATATCATCTGCAAATAGTGATATTTTGACTTCTTGCTTTCCAATTTGTATACCCTTGATCTCCTTTCGTTGTTGAATTGTTCTGGCTAGGACTTCAAGTACTATATTGAATAGGTAGGGAGAAAGTGGGCAGCCTGTCTAGTCCCAATTTTAGTGGGATTGCTTCCAGCTTCTCTCCATTTACTTTGATACTGGCTACTGGTTTGCTGTATAGTGCTTTTATTATATTTAAGTATGGGCCTTGAATTCCTGATCTTTCCATGACTTTTATCATGAGGGGGTGTTAGATTTTGTCAAATGCTTTCTCAGCATCTAACAAGATGATCATATGATTTTTGTCTTTGAGTTTGTTTATATAGTGGATTATGTTGACAGATTTCTGTATATTAAACCATCCCTGCATCCCTGGGATGAAGCCTACTTGGTCATGATGGATGATCAGTTTGATGTGTTCTTCGATTCGGTTTGTGAGGATTTTATTGAGTATTTTTGCATCGATATTCATAAGGGAAATTGGTCTGAAGTTCTCTTTCTTTGTTGGATCTTTGTGTGGTTTAGGTATCAGAGTAATTGTGGCATCATAGAATGAATGGAGTAGAGTACCTTCTGTTTCTATTTTGTGGAATAGTTTGAGGAGAGTTGGAATTAGGTCTTCTTTGAAGGTCTGATAGAACTCAGCACTAAACCCATCTTGTCCTGGGCTTTTTTTGGTTGGGAGACTATTAATGACTGCTTCTATTTCTTTAGGGGAAATTGGACTGCGTTAATGTGATCCTGATTTAACTTTGGTAACTGGTATCTGTCTACAAAGTTGTCCATTTCATCCAGGTTTTCCAGTTTTCTTGAATATAGCCTTTTGTAGTAGGATCTGATGATGTTTTGGATTTCCTCAGGATCTGTTGTTATGTCTCCTTTTTCATTTCTGATTTTGTTAATTAGGATACTGTCCCTCTGCCCTCTAGTTAGTCTGGCTAAGGGTTTATCTATCTTGTTGATTTTCTCAAAGAACCAGATCCTGGTTTGGTTGATTCTTTGAATCGTTCTTTTTGTTTCCACTTGATTGATTTCAGCTCAGAGTTTGATTATTTCCTGCTGTCTACTCCTCCTGGGTGAATTTGCTTCCTTTGGTTCTAGAGATTCTAGCTGTGCTGTCAGGCTGCTAGTATATGCTCTCTCTAGTTTCTTTTTGGAGGCACTCAGGGCTATGAGATTTCCTCTTAGGACTCCTCTCATTGTGTCCCATAAGTTTGGGTATGTTGTGGCTTCATTTTCATTAAACTCTAGAAAGTCTTTAATTTCTTTCTTTATTTCATCCTTGACCAAGGTATCATTGAATAGAGTGTTGTTCAGTTTCCACGTGAATGTTGGCTTTCTATTATTTATGTTGTTATTGAAGATCAGCCTTAGTATATGGTGATCTGATAGGATGCATGGGATAATTTCAATATTTTTGTATCTGTTGAGGCCTGCTTTGTGACCAATTATATGGTCACTTTTGGAGGAGGTACCATGAGGTGCTGAGAAGAAGGTATATCCTTTTGTTTTAGGATAAAATGTTCTGTAGATATCTGTTAAATCCATTTGTTTCATAACTTCTGTTAGTGTCCATGTGTCTCTGTTTAGTTTCTGTTTCCAGGATCTGTCCATTGGTGTGAGTAGGGTGTTGAAGTCTCCCACTATTATTGTGTGAGGTACAATGTGTGCATTGAGCTTTACTAAATTTTCTTTAATGAATGTGACTGCCCTTGAATTTGGAGCATAGATATTTAGAATTGAGAGTTCATCTTGGTAGATTTTGCCTTTGATAAGTATGAAGTGCCCCTCCTTGTCTTTTTTGATAACTTTGGTTTGGAAGTCATTTTATTTGAATTAGCCATTTATTTTATTAGAATGGCTACTCCAGCTTGTTTCTTCGGACCATTTGCTTGGAAAATTGATTTCTAGCATTTTACTCTGAGGTAGTGTCTGTCTTTGTCCCTGAGGTGGGTTTTCTGTAAGCAGCAAAATGTTGGGTCCTGTTTGTGTAGCCAGTCTGTTAGTCTATGTCTTTTTATTAGGGAATTGAGTACATTGATGTTAAGAGAAATCAAAGAAAAGTAAGTGTTGCTTCCTGTCATTTTTCTTGTTAAAGTTGGGAATTTGTTCTTGTTGCTGTCTTCTTTTAGTTTTGTTAAAGGATTACTTTCTTGTTTTTTCTAGGGTGTAGTTTCCATCTTTGTGTTGGTGTTTTCCCATTACTATCCTCTGAAGGGCTGGATTCATGGAAAGATATTGTCTGAATTTGCTTTTGTCATGGAATACTTTGGTTTCTCCATCTATGGTAATTGAGAGTTTTGCTGCGTATAGTAGCCTGGGCTAGCATTTGTGTTCTCTGAGTGTCTGTATAATATCTGTCCAGGATCTTCTGGCTTTCATAGTCTCTAATGAGAAGTCTGGAGAATTCTAACAGGCCTGCCTTTATATGTTACTTGACCATTTTCCCTTACTGCTTTTAATATTCTGTCTTTATGTAGTACATTTGTTGTTCTGATTATTATGTGTCAGGAGAAATTTGTTTTCTGGTCCAGTCTACTTGGAGTTCTGTAGGCTTCTTGTATGTTCATTGGCATCTCTTTCTTTACGTATGGAAATTTTTCTTCTATAATTTTGTTGAAGTTATTTGCTGGCCATTTAAGTTGAAAATCTTCTTTCTCATCTATATCTATTATCCTTAAGTTTGCTCTTCTCATTATGTCCTGGATTTCCTGGATGTTTTGAGTTAAGATCTTTTTGCATTTTGCATTTTCTTTGATTGCTGTGTCCATGTTCCCTATGGAATCTTCTGCACCTGAGATTCTCTCTTCCATCTCTTATATTCTGTTGCTGATGCTCACATCTATGGTTCCTGATTTCTTTCCTAGGGTTTCTATCTCCAGAGTTGTCTCTCTTTGGGTTTTCTTCATTGTTTCTATTTCCATTTTTAGATCTTGGATGGTTTTGTTAAATTCCATCGCCTGTTTGGTTGTGTTTTCCTGTAATTCTTTAAGGGATTTTTGTGTTTCTTCCACCTGTTTAGCAGTGTTTGCCTGTAGTTCTTTAAGGGCTTCTACCTGTTTAACAGTGTTCTCCTGTGATTCCTTGAAAGACTTTTGTATTTCCTCTTTAAGGGCTTCTTCTTGTTTAGCTATATTCTCCTTTAATTCCTTGAGGGATTTTTGTACTTCTCCTTTAGGGCTTCTACCTGTTTAGTAGTGTTCTCCTGTATTTCTTTAAGTGAGTTATTAATGTCCTTCTTAAAATCTTCTACCACCATCATGAGATATGATTTAAAATCCGAGTCTTGCTTTTCCGGCGTGTTGGGGTATCCAGGACTTGTTGCGGTGGGCATACTGAGTTCTGATGATGCCCAGTGTTCTGGGCTTTGTTAGTAAGATTCTTACGTTTGCCTTTCACCTTCTGGAAATCTCTGATGTTAATGTTCAAGCTGAATCTGGTTGGAGCTTGATCCCCCTGTGATTTTGTTAGCCTATGTCAGCACTCCTGGGAGTCCAACTCACACCTGAGTTCCAGTGGTCAGAGCACTCTCTGCAGGCAAGCTCTCCTCTTGCAGGGCAGGTGTCCAGCAGTCTGGAGCTCTGATCCACTTCCTGAGTTCTAGGGTCAGAACCCTCCCAGAAGGCTGACTCTCTTCTGACAAGGAATGTGCAGAGGGCTCTGGGTCTCAGCTCTGTCTCCTGGCTGAGGTTGAAGGCCTGACAGGACCCTGACCAAGAAGTTTTGTTGCTTCTATCGCCCACGTGCTCTCAGGTGATCAGGAGGTCCTAGATGTGGTAGGGGTCCTGTGATCCCGAGGTGATCCGGAGAACCTGAGTCTCAGAAGGAAGATGGGGGGGGGGAGTGGCCCCGACTGGAAGAGATCCCAGCCTCTGGTCGGGCGGGGTTCCTTTGTCCCTGTTCCTGCCAGCACAAGACCCTCCACTATTCTTGAAGCTGATGCTACCTTCCTTTCACCTGTGATTCCGAGGTGATCCCGAGGTCCTGTGGTGTGGAGAGCACTCCAGAGGCCTTAGCAGACTCTGCTGGGCTCAGAAGGAAGATGGAAGGGGTGGCCCCGGCTTGGCCACTCATTTTTTTGAGAAAAAACAAAACAAACAAACAAACAAAACAAAAAACAAAAAACAACAACAACAAAAATCACCACCAACAACAACAATAAAAAAAAACATGATTATGATAAGATAATTAGATCATGAGAATACAGTCACAAAAACCTTACCTTCGTTACCCTGAAGTACTAGTGAATGAGAAAAATAAAGAAGAGAAGTTGAACCCTAGAAAAAGCAAAAGCTTTCCCCATAGCGTTTGAACTTAATTGTGTGTTTTATAAACCCTTCCTGCAGGGTTGCGATTAGGGGTTGGGGGAGGGAGATCACGAGAACCCACTCAAGTTTTGCTTTCGTGGGCAGTTGTGTTTGTCAAGGTCAGGCATTTGGATACCTTTGCTCTCCGTAATCTATTTTGAGGGGCCGGGGGTGGGGGTGGGGGGGCTTGGAAAGTAAGGATCTCCATAGTGACACCTTTTCCTGCAGGCAGTGTGTCTACCTGGGGGTGTGGACACTAGCTCCCTGTGTTCCAGAGACAGCACAGGCTTGTTTCTTTACTGTTGCCCTGCTGTTTTGAGCTTTGAGTACTTCTGCCTTGGAGAAAGGCAAAGGATGGAGAAACCCAGCTGAGGAGAGGAATCCCACAGGCCGCAGAAGGCGAGTGGTAACAAGCCAGCGTGTGTATTCTGTCCAGTGGCATCAGGTTTGAAGGGGGTGGAGGAGTCTTGTTACTGCAACAAAAACTGCCTGTGCAGCAAATAGATTCTCCTCCCCCCACCTCCCACAACGAATGCCGCAGAAAATGCCATCTATCAAAATGCTCTTAAGAGCAGTCTCTGATGATAGGGGGGGTTGCAGGGTGTGGAGGAGGTGCTTTTTATAACAAGTGGGAGGTGGGAGGAGCCTCTATCCTCTGTCTAGGCTCTCTCTATCAGGCAGAACATAAGAGAGCCTTTAGATTAATAGGGTCATACTAAGACTGAACCCATATAGAGGTGACTCATTCTCTTTCTGCAGTCCTTGCCTAAGACACCTCCAGATGCCCTCAGGTTTGGCCTTTGAGGTCAAGGTGACAAGAAAAGTCATTTCCTATTTAATAATACCAGTCTTACCTGATGTGTGTGTGTGTGTGTGTGTGTGTGTGTGTGTCAGAGTTTCTGGCCTCACTTGTTCTTGCTTGTGACCCAAAGTGATATATCTTCTTTCGTATTCTCACAGAACCCAAGCTAAGAAAGGAGCAGTGAGACACTCCAGCTTGAAGCCACATTTTCTAGTTGGCACTAGATTGTATTTCAGTTTCAAAGAAATGGTAGAATGTCACTACAACTGTCTCTGCCATGTATTATGCTCTTGACATTACAATGCTCTAGTGTTTGCTTAGTTAGTTTGGTTGTTTCTTTTGTGTGTGTGTGTGTGTGTGTGTGTGTGTGTGTGTGTGTGTGTGCATGTGCCTGTGTGATGTACCAACATACCTGTATGTGAGTGTCCCTTCCTATGTATGCACCTTGAGGACAGAGGAAATTACCAAGAAGTAAGTGGATGATTTCCCCTATTTGTCTCTACCTTAGTTTTTGAGATAGGGTTTCTTGATGAACCTAAAGTTCACTCTTACAGCCAGTGTGTCTGGCCAGCAGGTTCCCACCATCTGCTTGTGGCTGCTAACCAACTCTAGGACCATAGGTATATGCAGGAATGCCTGGCTTTCCCATGCATTGTGAGGATTCAAACATGGGCCCTGTGGCTTGGAGTATCCAGTGTTCTTATCCACTGAGCTATCTTCTTAGCCCAGTTTTTTTCTATCTTAGCAAGAAAATCCTGTAATTTTTGCTATCTTTACAAGGAAAGCCTTTTTATTCCTATCTCCATAAAGGGTAAAAACAGTTACATTTGTTACATAATCTTCAGAAAATAAATAGAAACTGAAAAATTAATTATTCTCTCCAAGCAATGGTGGCTTGTGCTTTTTAATCCTAGCACTTGGGAGACAGAGGCAGACAGATTGCTGTGTTCCAGGACTGTCTGGTCTACAGACCAAGTTCTAGGACAGCCAGGACTACAGAAAGAAACCTTGTCTCCAAAAAAAAAAAAAAAATGGAAAAAAGAAAAGGAAGGGGAGAAAGAAGAAAGGAAGGAAGGAAGGAAGGAAGGAAGGAAGGAAGGAAGGAAGTTATTCTAAACTGCAGAGATTTCATAAGACAGAGACTGGAAACAGATCATCACAGAAAAGCTGTTAATGTCTGCTCCTGGGAAAGACGACAATGAACAGAAAGTGGCGACACCCCACAAATGAGAGGGAAGAACTTTAGCTGTCCCACTCAGTAGTTGGAGGCCAGTCACCACACACATGAACCATCCTCTCAATAATAGCAAGGAGAAGAATCCTGAGATCAGCCAATGCCACAACTAGCCAAAGAGGTGACAGAAAAATTATGCTTTTTATTAGAATTCATATATTTGGTGTATGAGTGTGTGTGTTCCTGCATGCACGTGTGCATGCATATGCAATAAAATTGCATTTACCTTGATTACCTATCTGGAGGCATTTTCTAAATTTGGCACCCAAGGTGTGAGTAGCCTTACTCACTTCATATTAGCATCCTGATTGTGAAAAAAACAAAACAAAACAAAACAAAAATGGAAAACAAACTAGAAAATGGATCAAGGCAGGGACTTGACCGATGGAGGTACATTCTCATCCCTGAAGACTAGTTTTAATAGTCTAGCAACACTGGTTTTCTAAAACACATGCCAAATTTCATAAGTGCCTGAAACATTTTACATAAAGTAGGTGACACATTTTGAGATAAGATGGGGAATTTTTTTTTTCTGTCTTACTTATTGCTACTAGTACTACATCCATATTTTTGGCTGAGTAAAAATTAATTCACTTAATCTTTACGTTGGTCCTTTGAAAAGTACCAGATGTGATCTCTAGTACAGAGGTAAGATGCAGAGATAGAAATAGAGAAAAACCACATTGCCGAATTCATGGGTGGGAATAAGGTTTAAAGCCGTGTTTGAAGCGTAGCGTTTTCCAGGTTGAGGGAAGTCTTTAGCCAACTAAATACCTGAGGTATCAATTGAGAAGGATGAAGGATTGATTTTGATTCTGGATGGTAGTGATTTCAGTGAAGGTTTACTGGGCCCTATTTCTTTATAGCTATAATTAAGCAGTATATCATGGAAGCAACCTAGGACAGAGGCCTATCTACATCATCATAGCCAGCAAGCAAAGAAGACATGAAATATCCAACAGTGCCTTTGAGAGTGTGCCTCAAGGGCATGCCTCCACTGATGTAACTTCCTTCCACTTGGCCCCACCTACCAAAGGGTCCACCTCTTCCCAATACTAAAACAAGTTAGTGACCAAGTATTCTACAGCTGGGAATTTAGGGTCATGTGCCCAAACCATAGTAATGTGTGAAGGGAAGCCTGCCTCTCTCTCTCTCTCTCTCTCTCTCTCTCTCTCTCTCTCTCTATCTCTCTCTCTCTCTCTCTCTCTCTCTCTCTGTCAGCTCAGCTCAGCTCAGCTAACATGCAGAGCAGCCATTCATGATGAGTGTATACAGTTTGAAAAGATACCAGTTATGAGCTGAACAAAAACTGTAACAATGCTATGGGACAATATACCACAAGAGAAGGAAGAAGACACAGAACTGAACACAAACACATAAGACACATAGAGACCACATGAGCCTCTGTGATAAGGATCCCTGAGGACTGAGAAATGAGAGAGGAAATAGTGTGTGGATTGGAAACATCCTCCCTTAGAGACTCCTTCGTCAGAATCCCAGACCTACTGTTAAGGTGACTTACAGCCACATGGCTTCCTTGTGTTTTAGTTTATATAATATAGATATAAGAATATACATATAATTTATTTTATAGAATAATATATACATATATATTTATATATTTTTATATATGAATCCAATATATATATTGGAAATGGCATATGGTCCACTTATATGATTAAGTTAACTTCTATAAAATGTTAAGATTATTATCACATGGCTAGTGTAAATACAGTTTGACATTTACTACTACGATAGTATATTGCTTTGCCTTAAAAGAATACACAGAAAAAGGCGAGAATACAAAATAAACTAAAGTTATAACATCAGAAATATACTTCAGGGCTATATTCTACAGATGGGTATTTAGAATACATGAGATGGTTCAATGGGTAAAAAGTGCTTGTGGCACAAACCCAGTGACCTGAGTTCAAATCCTGACAGCCACAATGAAAGGAATGAGTTCCTGAAAGTTGTTTTATGGTTTCTGGTATCATGTATACACGCACGCACGTGTGTGTGTGTGTGTGTGTGTGTGTGTGTGTAAATGACAATAAAAATAAATAAATGTTTTAATGTCCCAATACAGGAGAATGCCAGGGCCAAGAAGTGGGAGTGGGTGGGCAGGGGAGCAGGGCGGGGGGAGGGGGGAGGGGGGAGGGAACTTTAGGGATAGCATTTGAAATGTAAATTAAGAAAATATCTAATAAAAAAATTGAAAAAAAATAAATGTTTTAATTTTAAAGTATATTTTGAATGCAGTTACTTTGGCAGTGGAAGTTTTACACCAGGAAGAAAAAGATCTTACAAAGTTAAGTTTAGCTCAATTACAGAAAAATAGAGAAAAGAGTTCAGTGCCTGCACCACTCCATGAATAAACTGCTCTAACACTGCTTCTGACATCTTGAAAGTGGAGCAATCTTCCACATGTTTTCTAAACTAGATTTTCAAGAATGCTTATAGAAATTTTTTTAAATATTTAAAAAGAATGTTTATATAGGAAAGGTTTGGAAAATACAGCACCTCCCTTCCATGGGGATAAGGGCAATACTGATAAAAGACTCAGGGATCTCCACCATAACACAGCCCACTATTATTGCAGGTATCAGGTGCTCTCTGTGTAGCTCCATAGATATTCAAATGAGGTTTAGGAAACCAGGGAGAATGTTAATATCATGGCTGTTGTCATTGCTGTGAGCCAAAAAGGATCTTTTATGTCTGAGCCAGGGCCTAATGCTTTTGCTACGATGACAGGTAGCTTTTAAAGAGCAACATTTCCAGAATTATCACATTCTATAGAATATATTTTTCATAACCCAACTAAATCAAATGGCATGATGTTATACAATACAATTTAGTACTTTATAAATATCTCGTGTTTTGATATCAGAATACTCAGTTAGTTATATGGTTATTCCATGCCCATACTATGCTCTTAAAAAAATCTGTATCTATAATAAAATACTAATTAAAGCTTTATGTTAATTATTATAAATGACTAAATTTAGGGCATTCAGAACACATCTACTGTCCAGGGTGTGTCGAATAAAAACACTGCAAGATATAAAAAGGACAAATCCCACTTGTCCAGCTGCCACATTCAGGTGAGGTCATCGAATCAGAATATGTGAGCATTCAGACACAAGGGCAGCATGGTGCCACAAGGAAAATAACAAGAGCAAATGGAGAGTTCAGGACAATTATAGCATTGCTGTCTTATTAGCTCTGACTGGAACATGAATACTGTATGGGCTCACATTTTTTTGAAGATTATTTAAAGACCTGAATATCCAGTCAGCTGACGGTCCTTCTAAACTTAAGCCATGAGCTCAGAAAGCAAACACCCAGGGCACATTCTCTGGAAACTGTGGCCATGGAGGAATGGAGTCGGTGTGCTTTTCCACTCCACACAAGCTTGGCTCTGCTGGGCTAACATGTTTCTTCTCTCTGCCCATTTGTGAATGAATTCTAGACACCAACATCTAAAGTGACCTGATGGGAATAATTAAACCTAGCCAGTCTTAGCTACTTTCTCCCATGTCATAATAAAAGGGAGAAATTATATGCTAGACATGATTGTTTTCCAAAGTAGGAAACATAACAATGTATAGTGATGACTTAGCATGTCATGCCAGCAGCATTTTCCTGAGTAGACCACAGAGCATGGAACTACTCAGAATTCCACTGCCCTGATAGACGGAGGTGCCTCCCCAGGCTCTTTCCTTCCTCTGTTCTTCATACTTGGTAATTATAAAGCACACCTTGCTGAATAACATGGTACTTGACCTCCATTTGATGTCAGGAATGACCAGCTGCTGGAATTACAAACAGTAGAACACGAACATGAGTGGAAAGAGCAGTGAGAAGATTTTCGTGTTTCAGCTTAAGTTCAACACGTGACATCTACTTCTGGAGAAAGCAAACCAGAACAAATAGTAGATACCAGTAGAACTGGAGACATGGATGGATAGTTATAGGCTGACCATTTATTCTAAGATTTTTAACATCATCATGCCACAACTAGTATCTAGTGTTCATCTAAGCAACTCTGCTACAGTCCCACAAACTGGAAGTTAAGTCAGGCAAGAGTGTTTTGAGCATGATGGATTCTGTACCCCCAAGTGGAGGTTTCAGCTCCCCTGTGTCAAAATTCTGTCCTTTAAGAAGGTTTAAAATGACTAAGATGGGACCCATGGAGAATTGCTGACCTTGGTTGTAGACGTGAAGTTGTTTGAAGTTTCCCCAAAATCTCCACACTTAGAATCTTCACACAAGGAATGCTGTCTATTGCAGTATGCCCAAGTTACCAAGCTTTGGGAAATGAGCACACCATGGGCTTCACAGTCAAACAGAAGAATCATTCTCAAAGTGTAAGGAAAAAACAAGAGTTCTTCATTTACCTAAATTTTTTTCTCACGTAAAAGGAGGACCTGTATTCTATCTCTCAGTAAGGAATAATTAGGACACCTAGGAATCCATAGCTAACATCATGTTCCCTTTTAGTTGTTGTGTGTGTGTGTGTGTGTGTGTGTGTGTGTGTGTGTGCGTGCGTGGTTTGTATTCCATTGACTAGCCTCACTGATATTCCTTGAGTTACAATTTAAAGTTAGTTATGTAGAGTTTATGCCAAAAAAATCCTTGTTTTTGAGCATATACCAGTTATAAGGAAAGTGGTGGGATAAGGTTGAGAAAGACCAGGAGTCAAATCTGGATGTTCTTGCCTTTTCCTTCCTTCATTTCCTACCTAATAGCTTTTTTCTGAAAGCTAAAATTGTGCCCATCGGTGTGTTGCATGTTCCCGGGTCTACTTCCCAACTTAAGAGTGCTCAGTCACTATAAGTGCAGAACATTTTTAAAAATGAAGAAAAATTTTGTCTTGGTTGATTTAGGCCTTGTGGCCATTCAAGGATCATACAAATAGTCAGAGAACTATGAGTAGCAAGCTCAATGACAACATGGTGGAAGAGTTAGGAAGGAATTCCCCTAAGCCATCCCTACTTATGGTCTTAAGGGAGGCTTGTTTCTACTGAACACAACATGACATAGGCTACACTCGTCTGCTGATCACAAAATGCACTTTCTTGGTGTTTCCGTTACTCTTGGTTCTAAAAGGAAGGATGGTAGAAATCAATCATTCATAACTTTTATACAGAATCTTATTCTGAGTAGCATAAGAAGAATCTTGTTCCACTGCACACTTTCACAACCAGAGAGTGAATGTCCCCTAGTCCATCATACAAGTTATATAATCTTCCAACTATCTGCCCCCTAATAGCTGTCTTGGTTATCAGAGGGATATTGTAATATACAGATCAACTCAAAAGTGCAAAGACCTTTCTGCTGGCAATTTTAAAATATATTGTTGTACTTATTAATCTCTTAGTGTACCTAATTTATGAATTAAATTTTGTCTGGAATATGTAGGTATAGGAAAACAAGGTGTGTATGCAGGAGAGCCTCGAGAAATGCAAGATGATCCACACATGAGAATTTTTAAAATAACACAAATAAATTCAATGGCTTCCTCCATACATTGTAAGTGGCACAGCAACATCCAGACACAAACACACACACATATACACACAAACACACACACACAAACACACACACACACACACACACACACACACACACAAGATGTAGGTGGGGAAAACTCTAACAATGGCAGTAAAGACATTTTTATCTGGTCAAGAACAGAAAGAGGTCCAGAAGTTTCCAAGCCATGTATTTCTTTATAATCAAAGTTGAATCTTCATGACACTATAATTAATTTGTCAAGCTTAGAAGAGAAGCCCTCCTCATGAAATGGGAATTGTTTGGGGGAAAAGTAGAGGTTGAAGCAAAACAGCCACACAAGAAGTGTGTCAGGCAAGACATGAAGACCATTCAGAGTGTTTATGCCCAGTGATGGCTACTTGAACTTCACTACAGAAAATGATGAAGTTCTGGTTGCTGGATTTGTACAAAAAGGTCATGCCCTAGGTGATGTTCCTGGAATCTGCTTTAAGGTTGCTAAAGAAGCCAACAAGTCTCTTTAGGCCCAGTACAAGGGAAAATTATGAGAGCATAAATTTTGACTATGAAAACATAGTAATACATTCCATATTTTAAAAAAAAAGGGGGGGGGGTGCTTTTCTATGCTTGTATATATAAGTTACATACTCTTTTAGAAACCAAGAACATGACCCTCTTTAATCCTCTGCTTTGGACTCTTTGTAGATAGGTGGTGAGGCCAGCAAGTAAAACAGAAAGATTAAAGGGACCACAAAGTGAAATATTGCCCAATGACCTTTTTATTAGACTACATGGAGTTATTTATTCTTTTATACATTTAAAAGCATTTGTCAACTGCATTTTCACCCAGTTGTAGGTCTCTTCGCTCCTCCAGATACTTATCCATTTAACACTGAAGGTGAGGTCTCAACTGCAGAGTAACAAAGCAGCTGGACAACAGTGGCTTAAGGAAGATAACAGTTCATTTCTCCCACAATTAAAGTTAGCATAGCAGTCAATTGCCCAGCACTGTGAGCAAGCTCCAGTTTTTGATGACTTCAGCTCCTTCCTGACATCATCTCCACCCCAATTCCAGGATATCACCCTTCAGCCAACGTCATAAGATGGCTTCTAAAGTCCAGACATCACACCTAAATCCCATACAACAGAAAAGAAGTTCAAGTTAATTTTCTTTAAAAAAAAAAAAAGCCAAAAACATCACTCTATTTCTACTCATCCTTTTTCGACCACCATGTACTGACAAAGCCATTTCTAACATAGGGCAAAAGTATAGGAAATGGTGCTGTAGTTGTCCCCTGGCCCCCCTCTGCAAAACCATGGTTCTATGACTGGGGAAGTACACTGGAGAGGAAATTAACAGTCTCTCTACCACAATCAGTCAGGGGAAAAAAATCTTAGCATGTCCTGGCAGAACAATTCAAGCATGACTTATGCCCAAATTAATTATCCAGCCACTGTCATCAGCAAAGATCTGCAGATATCTGTCATCCCACAGACTCTGCTGACGAGTTTATAGTGAGGCTTGACAGAAAGCTGAAACTAGGAACTTTGGAGTCAGCCTTCACAGCAAGACATCATCTATCTGCATTAGAAGCTCATGTGTGGGATTATGTGTTAGCATCGGATACAGGACTCCAAACCCCTGCTGTGTCCATAATGCACTTTCAGCCTAAAATAGAATCATTGTGGCTTTCTCCTGGCAGTCCCTTGCCCCTGTGGGAAACCTTCTGGCCTCCTGGCCAGTCTCCAGAGAGATTCCTGTCCATCTGCCTGGGAGGAGACACATTCTAGGCTTGACGCCCGTATTCTCACCTGCTACTCATACAGCAGAGGGCTGTGTCTATTTGGGTCAGTCCTTCTGAGGGATTATTTCATTCCCTTTAGGTAAGTACACTCAAGTGTCCCTCACATACTGACTGTGAGCATCACCTGTTTGAGTGGCACTCGCCCAGTAAACATAGGGAAGTATGCTGAGTAGAGACAATAAAAGTCTGAGATAAAAGTTAAATTTGAGTTCTTCTTGGCCCTAGAGGTGACATCTACAAAACTCATATGGAATTGAGATCTCTATTTTTTTCCTCCTGTATTGAATACTGGTATTGTCACCCCTTATTTCCCCCTATTTTTCTTTCAAGCTTATTTTGAAACATCATTACAATGAAATATTACTTGACAACATGCTATATTTAGCCAAAAGAAATGATGAGTACTGTCACATCAATCAGCTGGCTGTGATGGCGCATGCATTTCATCCCAAGACTCTGGAGACAGAGGCAGATGGATTTCTGAGTTCAAGGCCATCCATGTCTACAGAGTCAGTTCTAGAACAGCCAGGCTACACAGAGAAAACCTGTCTCAAAAGAAAGAAAAAAGGAAAAGTAACCAAAGAAAAATCAGGAGGTTACAAAGGATGAGACAAAGGGATCCTAGAAACTCTATATTCTATTTCTCCCAGAAATTATACTATATCAATAATTTGTTTCGTAAAGCAAACTATGAAGGCAAATTCAGAACTCTGAGTTTTGTCAAAAGAGGAAGCTTTATTTTATGCAAGGTGAGGATTGGTTGCTTCTACTTGCTAACCATTTAAGACAATCCCTTTGATCTAGAGTAAGATTCACTGCTCTGCCGCAAGGATTTGGCATAACAAATTGCTTTCCATACTGGGAACGAAAGTCACTCAGGCTCTTATACCAGGACAGGGACATGCTCTGATCTAACTTTAGACTGTGACTCTGTCAAGGGTTGAAGAACAACACAACTCCCCCAATTAGATAGCAGGAGTCAGAAAAGCCACAAAGCAGATTCCTTGACCATCTGTGAACTTCCTATGTGACCAGAGCTGGAACGAAGACCCTCTTAGCTGTGAGTAATTTTTCCTGAAGAGATCAAATAATTTTTATTCTGTCCCCAAATCTGGAGCTTCTTTTGCTTACAAAAGCTATGCACGCCCTCATACTGCAAGATGAATCCATTCCAGATGTGCAGGAGGCCTTGTGTGGTAGCGTCTGGTTTGGTTATCACAAGGGAAATTCTGACAAGTGGCCACATGGTATTTTGTTCTTCCCAGACTTAGTACTGCAAAACTGCAATAAAATTCACTAAGTTTCCATCCTAGGGCTTTTCACTTACAGAAGGAAGAAAGTAATATGAGAGAGTTCGCTGGGCATGTACCAGATCACAAGGTCAAGAATGTGTGCTTCCTAGAACACAGCTACAGAAAGCCTTCAAGCTCCAGGGCAGATCATCTGTTGTGCGTGTGTGGGGTGCGGGGTTAGATTCTCTATTATTCAACACACAGAGACATGTTGGTACTCACTTTCCCTGGCACTATTTTAGGCTGCACAGGGGGAAGAAAAATCGGAGAAACTGCCTCGAGTCCCAAGAACCTCAAATGACTTATGAGCAACCTGGTTAATGAGAATGAAACTGCCCACATGTTCCCATAGTGTCTTCCACCAAGCACCAGTGTGTGTGAAGCATAGGGCCACTGTGATCTGTCTCTGTGACTGATGACTCCCCACAGCCCCCCTTCCCTGCATCAAAAGTACGGCATGTCTCTCACTGAAAAACAGAGCCCACAGCATATTCAATAAATATTAACTCAAGGAATAGAGCTAACAACAATAGAGCAGGACAAAGGAATGTAAAAGCTAGAGATTAAAAATGCTGCTGAATATAAGCTCATTGAGTTTCTGGAAATTTACCAAGAGTAAATATCTTCATTCTGCTAGTAAAGTAGATGATAATAGAAAGCAAGATAGAAATAAAGACAAATGATAGATGATAGAAAGGAATGTAGGAAGAAAGAAAGAAAGAAAGAAAGAAAGAAAGAAAGAAAGAAAGAAAGAAAGAAAGGAAGAAAGAAAGAAGAAGAAGAAGAAGAAGGAAGGAAGGAAGGAGGAAGGAAGGAAGGAAGGAAGGAAGAAAGAAAGAAAGAAAGAAAGAAAGAAAGAAAGAAAGAAAGAAAGAAAGAAAGAAGCTTGGATGCCATCCTAAGCAGGGTAGTTCCATGGTATACTACATTTAGAAAACATTCTCTCTTCTCTCCTTCTCTCTATCTTTTGCTCCCTGCCCCTTCTCTCTAGAATACCACTACACTGTTAAGAAGCTGCCTTTCAGTATTGGAGTTGAACCCCCTGGGAGCCTCACCTTCACTGGGATGAGTTTTCTTTCATCAGAGCATCTCAGGAACACTTACTACCACTCTAACACGCTTTCAGAAATGATCGGTAAGAAGCAAGGGTTGGTTACTGCTCCTAAACAGCACAGGTAGAAGAACTAAGGCCTAGAAATGGGGCGGGGGGGACATTTGGGGCAACATCCTGAGATCGAGCAAAAGGTAAGGCCAACAGATGTCATCCTAGTCTGAGATTGAAGCAAGGAGAGGAGGAACTTGAATCTACTGTATTCTCTCCAGATCTTTTAGTTCCCAGGGTTGACATCAGGGAATGCAAGCAACAGAACCCCAACTTGAGAGACTTCGGCAAACAAGCTGTGACCTTCAACGAATGAATATCATGAGAAAGATAATGAGAGACAGGAAGCATCTATAGTTCAAAAGATGCCGGAATTGTACTTTAAACCTGCCCATGTTCTCGTTTTATTAGGACCATGATGTGAACGCACTAGCTACATCAAAGGATTTATGAGACTATCAAGTTTTAACCACTCTCTGTGTGTTGAATGATAGTAAGTGATTGCTGTTAATCGTGTTAGGTGTGGTAATGGAACTATGGCTGTAATTTTGTAAGTCATTATATTTAAGAAAAAATTATGATACCTCTATGTTCAATTGTATGTAGTCCACGACTTGTCAAAAAAACAAATCTTAGAAGGAAATAGCAATGGAAAAATGGAATATAACATGATAAGGTTACATTGTTTCTCATTTTTTATGTTTTCTTAATTAAAGTTTTTTAAAAGTAGTTGGGGAGAGATTAAAAAAAAAGGAAGGCTATGACATTGCCACAAACCTAGTCAGTAATGGGTTAAAAAGCTTCAGAAAGAAAAAAACTTTAAGAAGTAAGAAACGTGATGGACATAACAGTGGAAGGTGCACACTCACTGCAGTTGGGTGCACACTCGGCAGACTTTGGGTCTTTGAATGTTTCTGGTGCACATAGCTGCCTCCTCTAAATTGTGTCCTGTATCTTGCTTTCACATGACATTCACCTTCTGTTTCTTTAAAAGAGGCCAGAAGTGCTGACTCTCATTTTCAGTGGTAATACACACACACCTGCACAAACATATGCACAAATTCACACACACAAACATACAAATACATGCACACACATGCACATACACATAGATGCACATAACCACACATACAAGAACACATACACACATATGCACATAGACATACACATACATAGACATACACTCATATGCACACACACACACACACACACACACACACACACATATATATATATATATATATATATATATATATATATACTCATATAAACACACAAATATAGATACTCAAACACACCCATGGACATGCACACATGTACAACCACATTTGTACACACATATGACATACACATATAATAATATATATTAAAAGAAGGTAGACATTTCAGAGGGTTTTTGAAATAAGGAAAGCATAGAGGACTCAGGGTGTGATGCCTGCTGACAGAGTGCTGCTGCACACAGCAGTACCCCCATCATTATAGGAAATAAACCAAAAACATGGTGGTTGGACTTCTCCAAGGTGGGCAATGCTATTCCCAAAATCTGGATGCTGATGCTTTAATACTCACACAGCATGCCATGTTAGTGTGTTGGAGGTACAGCCTTTAAGAACAAAGCTCACTACAACAGAACTAGTGTCCTTAGAAACAGAAGGGATATCACACATATCCCCACCCCTAACCCCAGAACACACAGAAGAAATGTCAACCAAGGCATAAGAAGTATTGTGATCTCCAGCCAAGGAAAGATCTTTTAGCATTGACTTCATACTTCTAGTCTAGAGCTGTGAGAAAATTAATTCCTAATGTTTAAGCCACCCAGTCACAGTGTGGTCTTTAGGTAAGTAATGCAGCTAAAACAGCCACAGCTCCCTTGGACTTTTCTTGGTGTATTGTTCAGCACTTGGTATTATGTCCAGCACAGGACTTCAGAAGTAATTTTTGTATGTTGGAATTAGACATGGAAAAACACCAATGTTGTCATTGATACTGTCAAATATTCCTTTACATGATGGCCAGTCAAAGGCAGCAAGGAGGGGCCACGGTGGAGCTGCTAGAAGACAAACTCTGTTATAGTCTTAGAACCTAGAAACACAGTGACTATGTAGCAAGAGAGGACCACATAGCTGGTGCACCAAGAAAGTGGATTCAATTCTGTTGGTGGGCAGCCCAGAGTGGGCCAGGACTGAAGGTCAGGAGAGTTTTTGTAGTAGATTGGTGTCAAGTGCACAAGGAAAACCTGGAGAAAATTCCACTGGTATATTTATTCAGTCTGAGAAATGAAAATGACAGGGACAGGATTGACAGCAGATATGTCTCTCTTACATACCTATCACTGGGCAGCTCGGCAGACTTTGGGTCTTTGAATGTTTCTGGTGCACATAGCTGCCTCCTCTAAATTGTGTCCTGTATCTTGCTTTCACATGACATTCACCTTCTGTTTCTTTAAAAGAGGCCAGAAGTGCTGACTCTCATTTTCAGTGGTAATCAGAAAGCTCAGACAGACAATTGTAACCTAATCTTTCTCCCTTGTTACTTTCAAAGGCATATGGCCCCACTCACTACAGCTGTTAAAGGGAAATGTGTATCATCTACATGAGGACCACTTCAAGATCTCCTCATTTTCCTGGTTAAATTGAGGCTCTCAATTTTTCCTCATTCATATAGTGTCAGGGGTCCCCAGGAACCCCTAATTTGATGTGATCTGAAAGCTTACTAGAATTCACAGGACACTTACAATCATGGCTCCGGTTTCTTACTTACATCAAAAGGACATTTTGTAAAAAAGAAGATAAAAAGGGTATGGACAGCAGAAACCAGGTCAAAACATCTATGAAATCACAAAGACACACTCCTGTAACACTGAGCCCTGACAACACTGTGAAGGGCTGTCTACCAGGAAAGCTCTTTAGAACCCCTGTGTCCAGTGTTCTTTACTTGGTACTGGACATTAGGTCACCCTCTGCCTAGGACAGGCAAAGAAGAAAGGCAGGCCTTTAGCATATGCCACACAGCACTTCTGAATTCAAACTTTTGAGATGGCATGCAGCATCAGCTCAAGGTGACCTTTACAAACAGGTATTTGGAAACACAGCAAACTCACACCTCCATACTTATGGAGAAACTTCTCACTGCTCTGTATCATTGGGGGACTCCCCCACTATGAGATCACACCCTCATCCTAGAGAGGCCATTTGATTCCACTTGACACCACAAAACTATTTACTTTGGTTTAGACAAAAATTTTTTTTTAGAAAAGCAGCCCCTCAGTTTGGGATTGGAGAATGGTCTGAACTGTGACACACCCCAACAATGAATCTGAAATAAAATACAACCAAGTACCCACCATCTTAGTTTGGTTTCTGTTGCTATGATAAAAAGCATGACCAAAAGCAACTTCAGGAGGAAAGGGTATATTTGTCTACTGACCTGGGGTCTGCTTTTGTACCAGGATCACACTTTTTTCCTTATCTTGTTTCTGTAGTAACTTGGGGACAAGCATGGCAAAACCTGCAGAGTATTTATTTTCTCAGGATTGCTTTTGCTATTCAGAATATTTCATACTCCCACATGATTTAAAGCTTTTTTTTTTCCTGTTTCTGTGAAGAATGGCTTTCAATTTTGCACTGAATTTTGGTAGATTTTTAGCAGTACAGAAATTTCACAATCCTTTTGCTTCTAATCTATGAGTATTGAGATTACTCGGTCTTCTAGAACATTCCTGAATTTCCCTCAATAGTGGTTTACTGTTTTATTGTAGAGGACTTTTGTGCTTGATTTATGTAAGACTCATTTCAAAGTTATATTGTGGGTTTAATTTGTCTTACTGTCTTTTGAGGGTAAATGGGAATGAAATTTACTTTCAAACATTTTGGCTATTAGTATATAATAAAATTGCTGGGCTTTGTGGGTTTATTTTGTATCCTGTCATTTTGCTAAAAGAATATATTAAATCTAAGCATTTTCTAGTGGAGTCTTGAAGGTCTTTCATAGCATCTGAAAATAAGTGCTCCTTAGTTCTTGCTCTGCGGCTGTATCCATTTTATTTCCTTCTCTTGTTGTATTGCTCTAGCTAAGACTTCAGACACTGCATTGAAAGAGTGGATAGAGTAGATACTTACTTATACTAATCTCAGCAGAAACAAGTAGAGTACTTCCCCATTTACCATAATGTCAGAACTGTTTCTCATCAATAGCCTTCATTGTGCTGTTTACTAATACCAATTTCTGCCCTGGCCTTAAGTATTTCTAGGTAGTGGTTTGGGACTTGGCTTGTTCTTGGTTCTCTAAGGCCCTAACTGGGCACCAGTTTCCTTGGGTGTCTGAGTTCTCTCTGAGCTTCCGTAGGCACTCAGAGCTATAAGCAGCCCTGTTAGAGCTGCTGTTAGTGCAGTGTACATTTGCATTCTCATTCTCTTCCAGCATCTTGTTTTATTTCTTTCTTGATTGCTTGAGTTGCTCATCGTCCCACAATATTGCTGATGCTCAGTCTCCTGAGTGTGTGGATTTTCTATCGCTTCTCTTGCTGTTCATTTCTAGATTTATTCCATGGCAATAAAAACAATAGTAGACATTACTCAACGTTCCTATACCTTTTCTCTAAAAAAAAAAAATCTTGTTTTGTGTCCTAGTTTATGACCTACTTCATGGGCTGCTGAAAAGACCACATATTTTGTAGTATGTGGATGAAATGTTCCCTACATGCCACTCAGGTTCATTTGATCTATGACACCACTTAATTTTGATGTATATTTTTTGTAAAAAGTGGCATATCTATTATTAAGAGAGAAGTATTAAATCACACACCAGTATTGTATTGGGGTTAATCTATATAGTATTTATTAAATTGGATTTTCCATATTTGGAGTGTGTGCATTTAGAATTATATCCTTTTAATAGGCTATTCCATTATAAATTGACCACTTTTATCTTTTTTTGATTAATTTTGGTTTGAAGTTATTTTGTGAGATATTTCAATAGTACATGCTTGTTTCTTATGTTTGTCTTTGATGGTAAAAAAATTCTTTGAAGGCAATAACTAGATAGAACCTGGGGTTTTCATTTGTTTTTAATTTAATATGATATTTTATGTCTTTTGATTATAAAATGGATATCATTTATATATGGAGTTATTGATAATTATATATTAATTCTTACATTTAATTTATTTTGTGTGTGATATTTTCCTGGTCCTCCTTTGCTTGCTGTTTAGCTTCATTTCAAAGAATTCCTTCAAGTATTTTTTGTAGATGTGGTTTAAAGTTCATTAATTTTTTTTCAACCTGTTTTTATTATGGAAAGTAGTTCCCTCTTCAATTTTGGCAGGTAGTTTTGCTAGGTATAGTATTCTGGTTTGGCAGCTGTGTTCTTTCAGAATTTGAAATATATTCTTCGAAGCCCTCTTGGCTTTTAAACATTCTGTTTAGAAGTTTGGTATGATTCTTATGGATTTGCCTTTATATGTAACATCTTGTATTTCTCTCATAGCTTTCTACATGCATTCTTGGTTCTATATAGCTTAACTATAATATTACATAGAGAGGATTGTTTGTTTGTTTGTTTGTTTGGGGGGATTGTTGTTGTTTGCTGGTCTTCTTTGGTGTTGTAAATGCCTCTTGTATCAGAATGAGCATTTTTTTCCTCGGATTTGAGAAAACTTAAAGTAGAACTCATTCAAAGTGTTTTATATGCCTTTAGCATGAAATCTTTCTGTGTTCCTGATTTACTGATTTGATCTCTTAATTGAGCTTCTTTGATTTTCAATTCCTATTTGTACTTTCTTTTTATCTTTTTATCTTTGTCACTATCTGAAAGCTTAGATCCTTCTCTGTCTTTAAGCCCTGATTCTCTCCTTACTCTAATGCATTCTGTTGAAGCTTTCTTTTCACCTTTTTCTTTGACTCATAAGTATTTCATTTTCAGTATTTGTTTGGTTTTTCTCATTTGTTTCTCTGTCTTTATTGAATCCTACTTTCATATCCTGTTTCTACTCTCTTATTTATTCACATGTGTGTTTATGCTCCTTTGGAACACGTTGAGAAGATCATTTCTCCCCTTTCTTTTTCATGCTTAAACTCATGGTTTACAGTCTCTGTATAAAACGTCATCAAATTCACTCTCATTTGAAACTGTTACTGTGAGATTAGTAATTTGTAGAGGAGTCATGTAACCTTGAGTTTTTTCCCCTGATATTTATTGTGTTTTTATGTTGATACTTGCATATCTGGGATTAGTTCGTTGGTTGAATTGTTTTAAAGCTTTATTCATTCAGTGGAAGTATTCACTATGTTCAAAAGGGATGAAGTTACAGTAGTGTTGGGGTTTCATTTTTCTCTGATAGAGTGGAATTGTGTGCAGCAGGCTCAATGCCTAGTATTTCCCTGAGAGTGACATTCTCATTCTCTCTCTCTCTCTCTCTTTCTCTCTCTCTCTTGCTCTTTCTCTCTCTCTTGATAATTTCAGGCTCAACTCTTTGCATTCTTTCTTAGGCTCCTATATCCCTGTTACTCTTGGGCAATCTTTATGGGATTGGGTCACAGATGTTGGCACTGTCAGTAGTAATATTTCATGAGTTGAGTCACAAGTGCTGGTCACACCAGTAGTCTTTCAGAAATCCAATGAAGACTGCTAGTCCTACCCTAGGATCTTACCCCTACTGACCTCAGCCCGGCCTCCTGGAACTAATGTTCATTCCCCATTGGACTCTGAGCTCTGACTTGATTTCCACCTCACTGAATATCATTCAGTTCAGAATCAACATTTTACTCCATGACACTTCTCATTGACAACTTATCTCTTTTCAACCCCGAAGATGTTAATAAGAGAATCCCAAAGAAAAGCAAATAAAATAGAAGTCTCCTTTGCCACCATCTCCTGCTTTCCTAGACTGGTGTGCAACCAAACTTTAGGATAGAAGGAAATGAGAATTACCAAGCATCATTGCTTGGCAACATTTTGGCCTCTATTTTTTACTGATTGCCTCAGGGCTGACAGCTCACCCTTGCTTTGAAACAGACCCTTTAATTTCACCCTTTTACACAGGGCATTTTAATTGCCCTGCAGTTAATATACTCCTGGTTGAACTCACAAGAAAGAGTGGGATGTGGAGAGGAGAGGAGAGGAGAGGAGAGGAGAGGAGAGAGGTTGGTTTGATCATACCTCACAACCTAGGTTCCCCTCCTTATTTGTGTCTGTGTGAGAATCCCAAATCCTGGCTCATTTTGTCTAACAACAGGTCTCAAAGCACACTCAGCATCTCCTTAGAATGGACACATATGCATGGATGCAGGCTGTTCTAGTTTGATTTTCTATGGTTGTGATAAGCACCATGACTAAAAGTAACTTGGAAAGGAAGAGGTTTACAGGTGACAATCCTCACTGTAGCAGGAGAGGAGACTCTGAGGCAAGAACTTAGAGACCCTGTAGAAATGTTGCTTGCTGGATTGCTTCTCCCGCATTTTCAACTACCAGTCTTGTACATCCCTGGACTATCTGCCTAGCGATTGTACCTCACCCCTTGGGCTGGGTGGGCCCTTCTACATCGATTAATTAATTAATTAATTAATTAACAATTGAAATGCCTCGGGGCTGAAGAGATGGTTCAGTGGTTAAGAGCACTGAGTGCTCTTCTGTAGGTCCTGAGTTCAAATCCCAGCAACCACATGGTGGCTCACAACCATCCATAATGAGATCTGACTCCCTCTTCTGGTGTGTCTGAAGACAGCTACAGTGTACTTACATATAATAATAAATAAATCTTAAACAAACAAACAAAAGAACAATTGAAATGCCTCACAGACAGGCTACAGAATTGCTCAATCTGACTGAGACAGTTCTTGAAATGAGAGTTCCTCTTCCCACGTGTATTAAATTGACAGTGCTATGCTGGCTACTTAATGTCAAAGTGACACTAGCTAGAGTCACTTGAAGGGAGAGAACCTCAATTGAGAAAATGCCTCCATAGGATCAGGCTATAGGCAAGGCTAGAGGGTATTTTTAACTTGGTTATTGATATGGGAGGGCCCAGCCCTATGTGGATGGAGCCATCCCTGGACAGGTGGACTAAGTTCTATAACAAAACAGGCTGAGCAAGCCATGAGGAGCAAGCCAGTAAGTAGCACCCCCTCCTCTCCGCATCAGCTCCAGCCACCAGGTTCCCCATGTGCTTGGAGTTTCTGTCCTGATTTCTTTTGACATGAACTGTAATGTGAAAGAGGAAACCAAAGAAACCCATTCCCCCCTGAGTTGCTTTGGCCATGGTGTTTCATCACAATAGTAACCCTGACTAAGACAACAGCAAAAGCAACCAGACATGAGTATACTCACAACTGGTTATCATCTTATGGAGTGTAGCCTTGGGGCTCACTTTCATGAAAAACATAGTTCCCTGACCTCTGATTCCTCAATTTCCCTGCATGCACCTGCTAAACGCATGCCTAATTGGGAGGTGTAGCCAGGCAACATAACAAAAGGACAAAGATGGCAGCATTCAGAATAAGTTGGGAGAAGGGAAAAATGAGTGAAAATGATTTAACAGGTTTTTTTTTCTGTCTTTGAAAAGTCCAGCATGACCTTGATCTGATTTCAAATTCTCTGTAAAGGAAGAGTCAATAGCCTACCTGCCCTGACTTTATTGCTGTTCTCCCAGTAAAGAGAAGTTCATATGCTACTTAGAAAGTCTTCTTAAATGAAACTGAGCTCTAGGTGACCAGGGGCCTCCTTGACAGCACCTGCCACCTGCCACCCTATTCTCTAGAAGGGCTCTTTGCTAGAGCAAAGCCTGATGCCACTGACGCTCAAAGGCAGGTTTTCTGCTTGAGACTATGACACATGGGAGACAGGGCTTTATGATGTCTTGACAGCATCTTATTTTCTCCCATCCTGAGCACTACTGAGCTCCTGGCAGTGTCATTTTAGAATCCTCACAGGGTTTCTTCGCGCCCCCCCCCTCCCCTGCCCTCTTTCATCTCCTCTGATAAAGTCTTGTCCTAAAGTCACCTTAGAATTGCAGAGAATTAAAATGCTAAGCCAGCCTCCCCATGCCTTCTTGACCATCAGTCTTTGGCTACAGTCTTTACATATTGGTTCAGCAAACTCCCAGAGTCTGTCTCTGGTGCAGAGGTGTCACCTTACAGCCACTTTATACCGGGAGGACGCAATGGCTCACCCAACCTGAAACACAAGTTCTCCTACTTTCCATTGTTCTGAGAAATTTCCCTCTAGAAAGAAACTAGGCATGCTCTGCACTTGAAGTAGTTTGTGACTGTGTAATTAGGTAGAAAACTGGAAGTTGGTAGGCAACTTGGCTGGAGGAACGACCCCTCTGCAGAATATAGCAAACAGAAAACACATTGTTTATGCCGTCTTAGAAACTAAAGGGACATTTGTCCCATCCAAAATTCTTCTCCTGGGGTGATTGGTGCACACCCAGGATGCTGTCAGTTTGTGACTAAATACGAGTACAACCAGGTACGACACGGTGGCACACACCTTTCACCACAGGACTAGGGAGGCAGAAGCAGCCTGATCACTGTAAGTTCAAGGCCAGCTTGGTCCACACATTGAGTTCTACACCAGCCAAGGCTAGGATATGTAGGAAACACTGTCTGAGAGAGGGGGAGTAGAGAGAAAGGGAGGATGGAGGAGAAGGTGAACATTAAGGGGGACTGGGAGAGGGAGACAGCAAGAACCCAGACCCCTATATGAGAATTTCATTTCACTGTATGTACTTCAAATGTGGTCGTGGGCTTGTCTCTAAATTAAATCTAGATTGCTCATTAACAACAGCGACACTTTACATTTATTTTGTTTAGTTTTCCTTTGCTCTTTCCATTTCATCTTAAAAGGATGCTTCTGTTTCAAAGGATTTTTCCCATGACTGCCAAACATAAGCTTTCCAATTTTCAGTCCAGTTTCATGGATGAGGCCATAATCTGTGCCCGGATTGGGGTATCAGGCTGCTCCATGCTACTTCTGTTCTTCATATCCGGTGGGAAAACTTCATGAGGTGATATTTCCGGTTGAAATGTGTTCCCCATAAAAATTGGTTCAATACCTAGAGTCGGGTGATCGGTGAATGTAATTCGAAAAGTGTTCTTTGAAGATGCAATTAGAAGTAAATCAAAACAAAGTCTCATTGCAGTGGGGTGAGTTTGTAATATAATATTTCTGGTGTCCTTTTAGAAAGAAAGACATACATATATACACATGCACAGAAAGAGATAGGGATGAATAAAATTGCATGTAATGGCAGAAAGATTAAAATAATGCACTCCCAAAGCAGAAATACCAAGGGTAGCCAGTACCCTTCAGCAGGCAGGAACAAAGAGTGGAATTGATGCTTCCCTGGAACCTTTAAAGAAATGGGAATCCTACCGACTTAAAGCTTCTTTTTAGCCTGGAGAACGATATCTGTTTCTTCTCTTGCTGAAAATCACACCATTTGTGGTGCTTTGCTATGGCCCTATTTAAAAACTCAGCCAATCATATGTGAATACAGACATTATAAATCTTACCACCCCAGGGACAGGAGTGGCAATAGTTTTCAAGCTTAAGCAGGATCAAGCATATAATCAATAATTTAACTTTCCATAAATAAAATTTCTTGCTTTTTTTTTTTTTGCATGCGAATGTGTGAGTGGTACATGCCTGGGTGTTAGTATGTCCATACATATAGATACACAGGTAAAGCCAGAGTATTTTTTTCAATCATCCTCTACTTTATTCAAAGGTAATCTCTCTCTCTCTCTCTCTCTCTCTCTCTCTCTCTCTCTCTCTCCTCTCTCTCTCTGAAACTGGAATCTTTGTATCAGCTAGTCTACTTGGCCATTTGCCCTAGGCTTGCCCTGAATCTGCCTCTCAAACTCTGAGATTATATATAGGTAAACCATCAAGCCCACCTGCTATTTATTCATCCATCCATCTGTGCATCTATTCATTCATTTGGTGGTTCTGGAGATTAAACCCAGGGTCTTGGGCATGCTAAGGAAACATTTTCCTAATGGAAGCACTGGATATCCAAACTCCCATTTCTCTTGCCTTGGTGGCAAGCAATTTATCCACTGAGCCACTTTTCTAACTTTTTATCTCACCAGCCCTACATTGACCAAGGGAATGCCATATACCTAAGAGTATTTCCTACATATGGCCACACATCAGTACCTCTGAACTTTGTTGAGTATTAGTACCATCTGGAAACCTAGAAAGAGCTCCAGTACCATATCATGCCCCAGAGAAGTTCTAGGAAAAGCCCTAGTCCTGGTAGGCAACCCAGGCAGGCTTATTCCTTAAAGTTTTCCACAAGATTCCAGTGACTTCTAGTCAAGTCTAGTGACCTTAAAATTCTGCATATTCTGTTCAAGAATATCAAGTAAGTCCTTGTTTTATTAAAACTTGTCTCTCACCTAGGGCTCAGCATGTAATTACAGACTGATTGATCACATTTTATTGAAACATAGCCATGATTGCTCTTGTACATGCTGCTTTCTGGTTACAACTACAGAGTTGACTTTTGCACCTGGCCCATATAGCCTACAAAACTCCAGACATTTACTATCTCTCCCCATGAGAAATTAGCAAAACCCTGAAAATTCCCTGATTCATCTTTTCTTCCCATGGGGAAGAGCTAGCAAAAGGCACTTAGTAGGGCATCAGATAAATTCAGTGGAAGCCAAGTGAACTAAAATGAACTAAATTAAATTGAATCTTCCTCAACATATTATCTGAAAAGAATCCATGCTGCTATGTCTCCCTTGAGCATTTGCATGTTAATAAGTAACTCATAAAAAGGCCCCAAAGCTTTTATTTGAAGAAAGAAAGGAATTCTAATTGTTGAAATTGCAAGCACCTGTAATTATAAGCATGCTATGCCATTCCATTCAATTGAGAAATCTCTCCAGGAGACTCAATTTAAACCAGGAGGCTGTGACCCAGCTTACCTGAGACCAAAATCCACTCAACTGAAAACTTGCTTGTTCCATGCCTTGGTAGTTCTTACTAGGAAAAACAAAACAAAACAAAATGAGACTCGAGAGATGGCTCAATGGTTAAGAGCACTGGTACAGGTTCAAATCCCACCGAGCATACAGCAGTAGTAGTCATGCAACTGGTACATGGAGATACAGGCAAAAAAACAATATAAAGAAAAATACTCGATTGGGGGGGGGCTGTGTTCTTTTTCATTAGCTCAGCAAGCAAAAAAACCCTTCAGTTTTCATGAATGTTTCACTATGTTCCATTGTCTACCATTCAGATTTTCTTCCCCTATGGATATAACACCTGTTTTCCTTGTGGAAAGGAATGCTAGCCTAACTAGGCTGGCAGATTTCATTATTTAATTTTACTCGAGTGTATGAGTGATACACAATTACTCTGAATTAAAATTCTTCAATGTAAGATCAACTCTACTGGGGAACTTAACATAGAAGACTTTGCGTCGCATAACAGACGCAAAGTCTTCTAAGATCCTCCTTATAAACATTGAAGGTATTACGTTTTAGCCAGTTGATATGATTGCTCATCAAGAACATGTATGGGAGTATGAGGAAGCTGAGAAACAGATGAGGAAAGGGACTTGCCACCAAGCCTCATGATTGAGTTCGAGCCTCAGTACCCAGTACTCCATAGAAAGAGAGAACTATTGCCCACAAGTTGTCCTCTGGCCTACACACACACACACACACACACACACACACACACACACACACAGTGAGAGAGAGAGAGAGAGAGAGAGAGAGAGAGAAACAAATATGACTCTTCTGCAAATTCAGCAGGACTCCTTAGACCCCTGAGAGGCCAACTTCAACAGGAGCCAAAAAAGAGCAGTTCTCACAGATGGACGGGGTGGTTAGATGCTGCTCGCCAGAGACTGCAATTGAACAGCCTTCTGAAGTGGAAGTTTCTGGATATGTCAGGTGATACAGATACACATGGCATTTTGCTAAGGTAGACTCATGTGGTGTTTTGTTGAGGCAAGACCTGTGGGAGGACACATGATGTTTGAACAAAGTATAAATAGCACTCAGAGGACAGTGCCAGTGTGCTTGTGTAGACAGCTTTACAATGCTGATTACACTTGGTTGAGTTAGCCTGGCTTCTTGGCTGATCCTGGTTGCTCCCACTGACTCGTGCAGATTCTGTGGAGGTCTGGCCGTTTCTGCTAGATTGTTCCATTACTGCTGCTTTGTGTTTGCCATCCTGACAATACTAAACTGGATGCTGGTATCCTGAGAAATAGGGACTGGAATCACCCCAAGGAAGTACTTCAAATAGGTCTACATCTGTTGCGGTAAATAGTTAAATCACTTTTTATTCCCAATGGGTTGCAAGCAAGTACTGCCCAAGAGGTATCTGGATTTGCAAATGAAAGGCACATACACAAACACACAGACACACAGACACATAGACCCACAGACATACACACACACACACACACACACACACACACACACACACACACACTCACACACACACACACACACACCAGTTTCCTTTTAATATGTCTTGACTAGCTCAAAGGCTGGGCAGTTCTGATCCTCCCTATGGCTAACACATATTTGCCGCCAGTACTCCTGGCTTAATGCCCTCTAATTCTATATTTTATATTTGTTTTGGGGGGTTTTGTTTTGTTTTTTGTGTTTGTTTGTTTGTTTGTTTGTTTTTTGTTCCTTTTGGTTTTTTTTTTTTTTTTTTTTTTGAAACAGGGTTTCTCTGTGTAGCTCTGGCTGTCCTGGAACTCACTCTGTAGACCAAGCTGATCTCGAACTCAGAAATCCACCTGCCTCTGCCTCCCAAGTGCTGGGATTAAAGGCATGCTCCACCACTGTATATTTGTTGCCCTGGCTCCTTCTTGTGTAGCCCCTAGTCTTTGCTGCCCAAGATGCTTCTGGGTAGGCCTTGTGGGGGCCACATCCCTTCTCACCTATAATTTGGTTGATTTTCCTTCTGCAACTCTAAATTTGATCCATCTCCCTCAAAATCATGGTGATTCTCCCTTCTTCCTCTCTTCAAATCCCTAGCCCATTCAAATCTAAAGGTCCTGCCTCAGACTACCAGCCTAGGCATTGGCTGTTGCGTCTCTATTGATCCAGCAAAAGCCAACTGGGTTCAAGGACCTTCAGTGTTCAAATACACAGACTCCTGATTTGGGGGGCCAGATTAATTCAAAGCAATAGAAGCAACCCTCAATATCTCATGTTTCCTGTCTAAATTAAAAAGGGGAGGCTCTTCTCTCAGACATAAATTGAGCATAACCATAACAATTATGTAAATTACAGAGTATAATATACAATTAACATCCAGTGCATCATATTTGTCAGTTAGATAAAGTACTCTACCACCTATCCTAACTAAAGAGCTTCTAATTCTATACCTGAAGACAGTGGATTTTAGGGGAGCTGGGAGTGGATTGCCTTTCCCCTGGAATCCTCTAAGAGGCATATACATATGAGGATGATGCAGCCAGATTGAAGAAGGGGAAAGAGGGTAGCCACTGGCTCTTATCTTCCACTGGTCAAATGTTGTATTCTCAGAGCACTAACATGATAATAGGGTGGTTTGTGTTTCCAGTGAGTATGAAACAGATCTTTAGTGTGTAGAGTCTTTATTGGGATCTGATGTGGAGCCAAGAAGAGTCACCCATAGAGGCCAGTAGGAAGCAAACATGTGGCCCAAGGATTCTGGAGGTAGAGTGAGGCTGAGAGGCATTATAAACTATGAGATAATGGAACTATATTACATTTATGTATTTTGGATTTTTTCCAAAGGTTTTGCGTACATCCAAGGCTTATTTTTTGCATAAATTCTTCCCTTTGAACATGATAGGAATGTATGTTTTCTTTTTTATAAATAATTATATTCATTTTAATAGCAGTAACCATTGAAGAAAATAGAGAGCAAATACACTTCAATTAGCTCAATTTTCTTCAACCTAATCTACTTTGGAAATACCTTGTTAATAAAAATTATCTAAAGTATGTCATTTCTTTATATTTATAGTTTATGTATAAATCATAGCATGTTTTAATAATCCCTTAAATCTGTAGAAGTATTAACTGAATTAGAATAAATAGGTAAATATTCCTAATGATAATTTCTTGGATGAAAAATACTGCATTATTTTCTACTTCTCTAGCATACTGTCCTGATTAAATTCTTCCAATTGCATCCAAGTAGTGTATCTTAGCCATGATTTTGGCTGAAATTATTCAGTGGGTGTTGAGACTGACTTTGAATGATTCCAGTCAGCTAGCATTCACTACCATCATCATCATCATTACCACCAGCACTGGCACCACCACCATCATCACCACCACCACCACCACCATGACCCAGGATCCGGGCAAGCTGGGAGAATGTTCTTTAGCCACACAAGCTTCTCAGAGTCCTGGAAGCATCTCTTCTCCTTACATTCATCTCTACCTGAGAATTTGTCAGCCTTATCACCATACTCAATGCTATTAAATGACATTCATCTTCACTGGGATACTTTAGAAACCAACCCTGGTTCTTGAAGACAACTTAATCCCAGGCCTGGGGACACTGGTGCTCCTTTGAGAATAATTCCCACATTTGTGATCCTGAGGAACCTGTTTGCCAACCCTGACAGCACTAGCCCACAATTTTCTATGTTACATAATCCTTTCATCTCTTGGGATCACATTTACCTGCCCAGCTAGGCTCCTGGTGTGCATAAAAGAATAATGAGCATTTACACTGGTTATTTTAATCTTCAAAGTATTTGTGAATATTAACTAATTAATTTTCGCAACACTCTTCTAAGATTAGTGATAGTTACCCCTCCCCTGAAATCAAAACACTACAAACTAATTGAAACATTTGACATGTCACAAAAAACCCAGTACCTCATACTATAGGAAATGAAATTGCTGATTGCCCGTTAGCCATGAAACTGAAAGGGGAGGAGCAACCTGGCAGGTCCTTCAGTTCCACATGACCATAGAGTAGAGGTGAGAGTATTAGCACCCACTGCTATATTAGATCCAAAAGCAATAATGGAGTCAACGCTGCCCAGCAGCCAAGGATCCCTGACAAATTCAAGGTCATCAACATGCAACTAAATAATGTGAAGGAATGGAATTTTTAAAATTCATAAATATTTAAATTAATATTATAAAGGAAGAAAATATATCTCAGAAAACAGGCACCTGGGCATTGAATTTAAAGGTTAGACATTAATAAAGATATTCAAAATACAATTCCAAATGACAAGCAACCATGAATGAATTATAGCAGCACTAGCCCAGGAATATTTGCTTTAACATGTATCCACTATAGCAAAGGATGCTGAAAATAGAGCTATGAAATTCCAAAGAGTAGCAAACATATAGCTTTTATCACTCTTGGGAAAAAAATAAGTTAACTCATTCAAACATCGAGAGCTAGAGATTATGTTTTTACCCTCATGCCTTGGCTAGGTAATGAAATAAAGAATTCTAAGCTTTGAGATTTTCTGTCCTTAGCTAATTTAACTTTGTGTTCTCCATATTTTATCCTAAAAAGACCTATGTTGCTTGCTGACATTCTGGGTTGTCAACCCAATGTCAGTTATGATGTCTACTCACAGTCCTATCTTCTTTTTTTAAATTATTAGATATTTTCTTCATTTACATTTCAAATGCTATCCCCAAAGCCCCCTATTACCTCCCTTTGCCCTGCTCCCCAATCCACTCAATTCCAGCTTCCTGGCCCTGGCATTCCCCTGTACTGGGGCATATGATCTTTGCAAGACCAAAAGCCTCTCCTCCCATTGATGGCAGACTAGGCCATCCTCTGCTACATTTGCAGCTAGAGACGTGAGCTCTGGGAAGTACTGGTTAGTTCATATTGTTGTTCTTCCTATAGGGTTGCATACCCCTTCATCTCCTTGGGTAATTTCTCTAGCTCCCCCATTGGAGGCCCTGTGTTCCATCCAATAGCTGACTATGAGCATCCACAGTCCTATCTTCTAATGAATATGGAAGGTAAAAACTAATGGACACTGTAGCAAAAGTGTGCAGGCTTCCTGAAGATCAGAACAATCACAGCAATAAAGGAATAATCTATTGTGGATACAAATACTTAGTAGTTGATATTGCCTTGCAGTGCTGTGTACTACATGCAGAGTCTAAATAGAAGAACCTCACATGTAAGATGGTGTATGGGCTTGAGCAAAAGTGCTGATCAAATTGTAATCCTGTTGTATGTTGGCTGTCCTCATTAATTTTTATTGCTATGTCCAAGCAACTTATAAAATACAACATTTGTTTAGGGCTTATGGTTTCAGAGAGTGAGACCATGACCGTCACTGTGTGGATTGTGACAGCAGGAAGGCAGACTTGCCACTAGGTTAGCAGTCAAGAGCTCACATCTTGGGACATTACCAAGAGACAGAGAGAGCTAATGGGAAAGGGTGTAAACCTTCGGAAATCTCAAAACTCATGTCACAACTACTCTAACTAGGCCACATTCTAAATTCTTTCCAAACAGTTCCACCAACTGAGGACCAAGTATCCAAATAAATGAGCCTATGGGGGCAGTTCGCCTTTAAACTGCCACATTGCTGTGTTCTTCATTAGAATGGATGCCATAGATTTAGATGTAGGTGTAGCTGATCTCTGATTCTCTGATCCTGAGTACTCCTGAAGATAGTAACATAGCACTGGTCCACACTCCTTATTGTAAGAAACCTTTCCATGATGACATAAATACATACTCATCTCTAATAACCACCTTCACTCTTTACACCCCTGAAAGATTCATCCATACCCCCCCTCTCTCCCAGCACTCTATCAATATGTCTTTTCAAAGTCATCTCAGAAAAATATCATTCTATTCACAGCCCTTGTAGAATCTAGTCCATGGAGCTTAGAACTTAACATAGACTTTCTTCCTGAAGTATGATTCTTTATTAATCCTTTGACCATCAGTAGTGCCTCAGTTTCCTAGAGTTTCCATGGTGATTACATATTATCTCCTCTTCTAACTCCTCTTTCTCCTGACTGGATTCTAAATGTTAGTGTCTCTATTCTTGTAATCATATTGTATGTTAATGCTTGACCCCCTGGGGAATCTGGTTACATTTTATGGCTTGAAATGGAACACATATGTTCAGCTAGGTCACTTTTCCATGCTCCATATTAATAAATCTACTCAGCATCTGATTTTTCAATTTGTTTGTAACATTTATCTTGATCTATGTGTATGTGGATAACTGTGTGTATGGCCTCTGTGAGGGTATCCATGGAGACAAGAGGAGGGTATCTGATCCTCTACAAATAGAATTATAGATGACTGTGAGCTGCCCAGTGAGGGTGCTAGGAACTAAACTGTAGTACTCTAGAAGAATACCAAACAAAATTAACCTCTGTGCATCTCTTCTCCTCCAATATCTATTGTTTTATAGTAAGAAATGTTAGTAGCTCAACCCACACAAAATAATAGCAGTTATGATGTCTTCCTATCAATCCATTTTCAATCTTGACACTTGTTTCTCCCATCATATTCTCCATCTCTTAGAATAATGGCATGTTTTACCAAGAACTCAGTTTAGATTCCCAAACCCCCACTCTACATCTCATCTCCTCCACTCATAATCCAAAGGCTCTGATGGCTCTACTGAAACCTCATCCTGATACTAGTCAACTTCCCTATCTTCACCTGAACCATCCCAACTTCCCTTATTTGGATTAATAAATTCTTACCTGTATTTTCTACTGCTTCTCACTACAATCTACTCTTCAAAATACAATCAGAGTATTATTTTTAAATACAATTTATACAACTTTATGCTTATCCTATAAAGTAAACAACGATTTCCCAGAGTTCCCTGATATTCAAATATGAATTCTTACCAAATTCTAGTGATCTAGCATATCATCTGCGTTGAATGTGGCTTTCTTGATAGTTCTTGAATGCAGCAAGCACACTTAGACTTCAGGTTTTTTTTTTTTAACTAGGCTGGCTGCTGTTGGAAAGTCATTTCCTGATTTCCACAAAGCTCTATCCATTTCCAAAGATCTCAGCTCAAATGTCATGTCCTTAAGAAGACTTCATTTCACAGTCTGTATAACATCATCTCTATACTTATACACTCACACACACACATACACACACACACACACACACAGATGATAGATAGATAGATACTTTCTTCTCTATAAACCTTTCTAATTTTTCAAATCATGTTACTATCTGAAATTACAACAGTTATTTATTCATGTCTTCCTTCCCTATTTGATGTTTCCATAAAGACCCTCCTCTAGATACTTTACAGAAAGCACAGTTTACATTTTACCTGGAGGTGTGCATTGCAAGATTTTCATATGATGTTTTTTTTTTTACTTTTATAAATGAAAATCTGTCTCAAACTGGCTTACAGGATATTTAACAAGTGAGGTGAAGCACAGGTTTAATTTAAGGCCTGACCAGGTGCCTATAATTAACATACTAGTGTGTGTTTCTCAGTATTGTAGTACAACTTCTCTATTAACTGCATTCTCAGGTAAATTTATCATGAAAAGCCCAACAAGTAGGTTCTCCACAATAACCCAAGCTTGACAATGCTCAGTCAAGGAAAGAATGCCTGCTAAGAGACAGACTTTGTTTGAACAATTTTTCACTTCGACCTAAAGCATTAGTGCAGACTAAATAGTCATTAACAGTTGAATAAATTTGCAAAACAAACCTTTCTCCTCTGCTCCTCCCTGTTCCAGAGACAGTCACATCTTCTTGTGCAGTGCCAGCTTCGTCTTGTAGATGAGATGGTAAAGGTCGGTGTGAACAGATTTAGCTGTATTGGGCACCTGGTTACCAGGGCTTCCTTCTGCTCTGTGCTTGGCAAAGTGAAGACTGTTGTCCTAAACAATACCTTCATTGATCTCAACTACATGGTCTACATGTTCCTGTATGACTCCACCCATGGCAAATTCAACAGCACAGTCAAGGCTGAGAATGGGAAGCTTGTCATCCATCAGAAGCCCATTTCCATCTTCCAGGAATGAAATCCTGATAACATCAAAAGGGTAATGCTAGTTCTGAGTATGTTGTGGAGTATGTACTGGCATCTTCACCATCATGTAGAAGGCTGGGGCCCACTTGAAAGGTAGGGCCAAAAGGGCCATCATCTCTGCCCCTTCTGCCGATGTCCTCATGTTTGTGATGGGTGTGAACCACAAGAAATATGACAACCCACTCAAGATTGTCATCAATGCATCCTGCACCAACTGCTTAGCTCTCTGCCCCCTACTTCACACCATTTCAGGTACTATATCTAGGTCAAAGCTCTGCTTTGCATAAATTACATTAATAGCTTCATACATGCTTTATTTCTCCACACAGAAGTCAAAAAGAATTCTTGGGGGAAAAAATGGAAGTCAGATCATGTTGTTCCTGTGTTCAAAACCCAGTAGTTTCCTATTACTTGAAGATTAGAATCCAAGTTCTCTAGGATGAGTACATAGGACCTACAAGGTCTGGCTGCAGGCTTCCTTTCCTAGAGCTTTCTCTTTCTTTCATGCAACTGAGTCTCAGATTTCTCCTCCTCACTGGCCAACCCAACTTCATTTCTGTAACTTTTTTTTAAACTAATGTCCTGAAACAGAATATTCATCCCTTCTTCCCTTGCTACTTCCTCTTTGTCATTAGAAGCCAAGTCTCCCATTCTGAGTAGCCCCATGCCTGGGTACCATTTGTACCCATACTTTTTGGCTACTCTGTTGGGTTCTTTTACCTGCCACTCTTCTCCACACCCAATACCTTGCAACCCAACTCTAGGAAAAAGAGAAAGAAAACTAAAGTGGAAAGGAGACGGCTATCTTATTAGACTACTTCCTGCTGTTTAGGGGCATGAAGCTCCTTGAGGCAAGTTCAATCTTCATCCGGATAGTCAATTTCTTTTCTCTTTGCTCATGATCACAACTGCAACAACAGCAGCCCTCAGCAGCAAGAGGTAGGGTGGGGGAGTAGTGGCAGCCTCTTGAGGCTCTGGCATTTGTGTACTTTCTCAAAAGCCCCCCAGAATTCAAACTATTGTCAGCTGCCAAAAATCACACCCCTGCCAGAGCACTGGAAAAATCATAGTTAACTGCTGTGGACGATCTGAAGCAGCCCCATATCCCACACCTAGGATTAAAATAAAAACATATTAATATGGCATTTCTTTGTTCTTAAAGACCAAGATTCACACTACACAGTTCCCTTCATATATACTATGGGTTCAATTGAGAACACTTCTCTACAAATTTCATACTCCCCCTCCAAATTCAGTGACCACTGTGTCCAAAACTATTCCTCCCTTTCCCTTTGCAAGACCTGTGTTTCCTTAGATCACTTCAGCTCTGCATGGTGTGTATATTAGTCAGGGTACAAACATGAGACAGAAACCACACCAGACATTTCATCAGCAAAATTTCAATATGAAGTATCATTAACTGGTGAGGAATGGTTTACCCAGTGTGGAACAGGGCAGTAGGAGGTCTAAATGTCATGTGTGTGGAAGAACAATTGTAAGCTCTGTGCTGAAAAAAGAGTGCATAATGAGTACACAGAAAGCAAGGCAGTTCACCTTCCTTGAACCTAAGATTCAGGTTTCATCCAAGAAGACATGGCTATCATAGATAGGCACATGGAGTCTGAATGGAGGAAATAAACTTGCCAGTGGGTATAAGCTATCACAGGTCATTAGCAGCAATGAGCTTACGTTGAGAGATGGTAGACAATCAGAGCTGGCCTCTAGAACTGGTCCATCATGGCTGAAGGGTGTGATCAGTCCAGCAATCTATTGTTAGAGGGCATGAGAAAGTGATGCTGGTGAAAAATAGATTGAAGCGTAGGGCTCCAGGTTGCATACATAGCTGAAGCTCCTCTATGAATTCTGAAACTGGAAGCCTTGGTCACCAAAAGCAACTTCCAACCTGCTTCTATCGCTTTGTCCCGTGTTCCTTAGTGTTGCAGAACACTCTGAATTGACATAGAAGAATGTATTCTTGCTCCAGTACTTAAAGCAGAACAAAGAAGGGAGGGTTTGGAGAAAGAAGAAATTGCTAGTTTAAACACCTTACATAGTTATGTCTTTTTGAATTTTTGTTTATTTTACGCATATTGGTGTTTTGTCAGCATAGGTCTGTGTACCACACTCATGGGTGACAAACTGTTGTGAGCCACCACGTAGGCGCTGAGAATTGAACCTGGGTCTTCTGGGAGACCTGTGAGTGCTTTCAGCCACTAAAGCATCTCTCTAGCCCATTTTTATCTCTTTAGCTATTGTTCCTACTACCACTGTAATTGAAGTTTTTGAAAGCAAAGAGTTTATCTTGTTCAGAATCTAATGCAGCGATGTAGGAGATATTCAATCAATATCAATTAAATAAATATATAAATATATGCTCTGGATCTCTTCAGAATCCATTTGTCTTTTTATTACCTGGCATTGTCTCCCTCTTTTTTGTGGCAATCATACACTAATTCCCATTGACAAAACTCACCCTTTTTAACTCTCTGGACATGTAGGTACATTAAATGCTTCAAGTGTGAAACCTGAAGCCTATGGCAATCAATCATTATGTTTTATCCTTTAGTCAAGGAGATTCAAATCCTATTTTATTATATTTTTTGTTTTCATTTTTAGAAATTGTCCATTTAAAAAAGCCCAGGATGTTGGGCATTTCATGGTAGAAGAAGTAAGCATGGCAGAAATCTGCCTTCATGATAGTATGCTAGATCTTTGAGCTGACACAGATGATAGCCCAGGGTGAAGAATGGAAAGTACTACATACAGATTGTAGAGGTTGAAGCTCTACATCCAGCTGACCATAGACTCTATAGTAACATTATTCAATAACTCACAATTTACTTGTCCAGTTTGGTTTCTTTTTCTGTCCCTTAAAACTGGACAAGGTCTTTTATAATCCCTAATAATTCTCCAGTCTCTTTTGGATCAGTGTCCTCGCCTTACATCTTACAATGTTTTATCAAGTCCTTGGTGTCTTCATGGAATATGTTCAGTATGATTATGAAATAAACTACACCAACATCTGAAATATTTCTAGAAACTGTCTCCCCATTTAGCTCCTGGGTCTTCACTCTGGAATTGTTTCTTCTGTATGTATAACACCATGAATAGGAGAAATTAAATATCCAAACTTTTAAAAAAAATCGTTCTTATCATTAGATAATCAGAGAGGAAGTAACAGTTTTGAAACTGACTGCAAAGGTCATCATAAGCTAAGAGTTACCACGCATATCCATACGTTCCTGTTGCAGTCTTACAGGCAAAGCAGAGCACAGGCTCTGGAGTGGAACCACAGCAGGACAAAATCTAAAGATGACAGCAAAATTAATCAGCAGCTCATTTCTCCTTGGCATTGGAGTGGATACTGTGGTAGCCCACCCAGAGAGGCAAGTCAGCGCTGACAATAGATCCCACAGCTGCTAAGAAGATCACTCCCGGGTAGAGCACAGCTCAGATCCTTAGTAGAAATCCTGCTGCTCCAGGAAATGTCTCATGTAAAGTTCCTCACTATTTCAGATGGGGATCATAAAAGCCCCCGTTGCCTTGCCTTAATTTGGATGCATCTAAAAAGCTACCATAATCCCAAGACCCTATTTAAAAAAAATAGCTGAAACCGTTGCCCTTATTATTCTCCAAATTTCCTTGGCCACTCCTTTCAAGATCTTGTTCATAAAAGAGCCACCCATAAACCTTCTGCACACAGTTCTTAAAAGAGAAAAGACATTAAGCGAAGATGAATGGAGTGAGCCTTCCCATACAAAAAGAAAAGGAGGCTGAGGCTACAGTGGAGATTATCACAGATTACTATAAAGCCACAATGTTTGGATTCAGATGCCTCTGGCAGGACACCAAAACCATTGGCTCTTACAGTAGGAGGAAGATAGTACTAAAGTCTTAATGTTTCAAGTGCTATGTTAAAACTGGTTGTCTGCCTTCACAGTTCCCAACACTAAAATTCTCTACGGATGAATTAAAGATTTTATACTACAAGATCTAAGATAGCTGCATAGCCAGACAGATGGTAAATATCCATACATGCTCATTCATAACATCTTCTTCCTTCACAGAGCTGTAGTTAATACATTATTGGATTGATCTGGGCTGGATTGAAATTCTAAACATAAGGCATTCAGACTTGAAAACCTTGAAAAGTTAATGATTTAATAATGAGAGAGAAAAACTATTGAAGACTGTCTTAGTTAGGATTTCTATTGCTGTAATGAAACACCAAGATCAAAGATACTTGAGAAGGAAGGAAAGGGTTTGTTTGGTTCACACTTCCACATCCTTGTTCATCATTAAAGGAGGTCAGGACAGGAACTCAGAGTGGGAAGGAACCTGGAAAAGGAGCTGATGCAGAGGACATGGTGGGTGCTGCTTACTGGCTTGCTCTCATCATTTGGTTCAGTGGCTTCCTTATAGAACCTAGCATCTCCAGCCCAGGGATGGTACCACCCACATCAGTCACTAATTAAGAAAATGCGCTACTGTTGGATATTACACAGGCTTCATTTTCTCAATCAAGGCTTCATTTTAGATGACTCCAGTTGGTATCCAGTTAGTCAGGACACCGGCAGAGCTTACATTGTCTAAATATCAAGATATAAATGAGAAAGATGAACATAACAACTCCCTCGGTAAGTTTACTAAGGATATTAGAAGGAAAGAAATGGAAACAGTTTCATAAAAACTTAGGTTCTCTTTATTTAAACCGATCTTAACTACTCCTTCCTAAATGTTTGTGTTTCCAGCAGTAAATGAAGAGAATAGCCACGAGGTTGGAATAAATGACATGGATGGACAGTGTCCTGGATACATGATTTGGGGCGCTATTTTTTTTTCAGGAAGGTTTAGGGTAGTAGCAAAGTTGATAGGAATAGATTCCACATAGACCTCTACTCCAATGCAAGCACAGCCCCCCTATCATCAGGAACTCCCACCAGAGTGCTGGTCTAGTTTTAATCTATGAGCCCATATTGATGTGGTGCTATCTCAAAAGTCCTTAGTGTATATCACAGTTCACGCTTGGTATTGTATAGCCTGTGTTTAGGTAATTGTGCAGTGACCTGTAACTACCTTTATAGCATACTACAGAGTGGTTTTTTTTTTCTAAACTCATCTGAACTCCACTGATTGTAGCTTCATTCACTTAGCACTAAATAGCTAAGGCCCCCATTTCTTATCATCTGGCAGCTTTTGAGTACCCTGTAATATTTCATTGTCTGGGTATATCAGTTTATCAGCTCATCTACTAAAGGATATCTTGGTTACATCCAAGTTCCAGAAATTAAGAACAAATGTGCTACAGGTACTCATTCATTTTCAAATTCTTATGTGGACATAGGTTTCCAGTTCCTTTGGATATATACCAAGGAATGTGATTGCATTTCTTAAGTATACACGATTTCATTTTGTGTACAAACAAAACAACCACCACACACACACACACACACACACAAATCAAAAAAAAAAAAAAACAAACAAAACAAAACAAGAACAAAAACCTGCTACTTGTCTTGCAGAGTGTCTGTGTCATTTTGTATCCCTAGAGCAATGAGTGAGTGTCTCTACTGATATAGCATCTGGGATCCTTGACTTTTATTTATTTAGTTAGTTAGTTGGTTGGTTAGTTATTTTTGTATTTTGGCCATTCACACAGATATGTGGTCTCTCGCTGTTGTCTTCATTTGTTTCCCTTTTGATCTTTGATACGCAGGATTTTCCTATGCTTGTTTACCATCTGTGTTCTTGTTGTTGAGTCTGTGAGAGTCTTTGGCTCGGTTTGAGCTGGGAAGGAAGAGTTCTCAGGCTGGCAATGTGGGTCCGTGGGAAGCTCGATGCTTCACTTCTGTCTTTAAAGGAAATAAATAGAGGAGCTATGCATATTTTGAATGATGCTTTATTCTAACGTTTCCCCTAGCCTCTTGACACTGTCCTTTCTAGAGCAGAAGTTTTCTATTCTACTGGAGTCCGTCTTACTGACTGTTTATTTCACCGTTCACACCTTAGGTGTTCTATCAAAGAGTCAGTGTCAAACCCAACATCATGCAGGTTAGCCTCTGCCTTATCTTCCAGGGTTTTTATTCTTGTACTTTGTGGTGAGGTTTAGGGTCCATTTTCAGTTATTTTTATAAAGGGAATAAGGTCTATGTCTAAGTTCATTTATGAGAATGAAATATCCTCAGTCCCAGTGGTAATTAAATTAGAAAAAGACCTGTCTTTGTTCACTGTGTTGCAGGTGCTCTCTTGTCAAAGACACACTGGGGGCCAGAGAGAGGACGTGGGGCTTAAGAGCACTTGTGACAGAGAAAAGGACTTGGGATCAATTCCCAACATCCATTATCAGATAGCTCATAAGAGCTGTTCCACAGAATCTTATTCCTTCTGACCTCTGAAGATACCTATACAAACATGGTGCACATACACTCAGGATGGAATGCATACACATAAATAAAAAAAATAGATTCAAAAACTGAAGAGGAACTGGTTATATTTATACAGGTAGATACAATTATTGTCTCTAGATTATATATATACAAATATATGTATTTGTTTTAAGTTACATAATGCTTTCAAATACATGTATTTCATTCCCATTTTCTGAAAGACATTGGAGTTTCAACTTAAAAGAGAAAAAGAATTTGCATCTTTACACAGACTATCACATAGTGAAATATTTCCATCATGATTATTTCTGACACAATTTTGCGTAATATCTGTCTCTATTGAACAAAAATAATACACTGTCATGTACCTGGTACACACTCACACTTTGTATTTTCATACTAACACCACAAGAACTGTCATTGTTAAGTTGAGAAAAATGTCACTATCACCTCTAACATATAAACATAATACACACTGCACACACACAAATGCATATGAGCTTAGGTTAGGGTGGTCTGTAACCATCAGTAGTACCCACTCATTTCAACCAGCTTTTAATTTTTATAATCTACATAACAGAGCATCAATTTCATTTAAAAAATAAAGTTTCTAGATGTTAAAAAAGCATTGTCTTTATTCTTATGTTTATTTCCTATTATGCTTTATGTTGAAAACATTTTCTTTATTCTTGTCTGTATTTCCCAATTTTCTACCACAAATGGGTATCATTGTTTCAAGCAAAATGTACTTAATGTGTTGTTTAAAATAAACATTATAAATCTCTTATGATTATATTGAAGAGAAAGATGATAACAAAAGTGATATCATCAGCAAAACAATTAAAAATAGTCAAAACAAAAATATATTTTGTAGGATCTTCCTCACTTGGGCATAATCCTACTCTTAACGGGCCTTTCTTCTATTCAACAATTACATGGCCACAATGAAGCTCATGATCTATAAACGCTAAAATATTCTTCAAGGGTCTATAAATACATTAGGTATATCTACACATAGATACATATATAAACATTTCTAGAGGACACATGTGTCTTTCCAATAGTATATTTAATTATTAAGTCGGGATAAGATAAGAAAATGTCCATTCACTGATCCCTTCATGGTCCTTCACATCCATATCAAAATTCAATCTCAAGTACATTTTCTTCTATTCCATCTGTGTTCTTTGCTTCCAGTTTCTCAGTTAACTTTTTCATTGGATACCCAAGCCAGAAACCTACAGGTCATTCTTCTCTCTTACTTCCATATCTATCTACCCTCTTGCCAAATCTCATCTGCAAAACTTCCCTTGAACCCCATCCTCTTCTCCAGTTCCTTTGAAAACTGTTTACATCAATCCTGAGGGTCACCCAGCCCCGGGAATTGACCCCAAGCAAATGTTCTACTAATTATGTCCCTTGAATGTATCTACATCTTTGATCCTTCTAGCCAAGTTCATGGAGTGAATGGCTCATTACAGTCAAGTTCTCAGAGAGTTAGAATGTACAGGTCCCACTATGCTGGTATCAAAACTGTCAACCTGATAGGTTTCTTCTAGCCTCTGATTTACTGCCAGATTCCTTCATATCCATACCATATGCATACCCGCTCCACACACACACAAATGAAGACTGTACCAAATCCAAATTGGCATATGAAAAGGCAGCTTGAAGATATCGATGGAGTCACTGCTGGTCTTATTGTTGACACGCCCACAGTCCACCAATGGTGGTACTTTTATAACATGTGCAAGTTTCTTCTTTGGAACTTGGATGATTAATACTAATTGACAGCCTGATGGGATTTAGATCCACTGATGACACAAACTCTGGACAAATCTGTGAGGGAGTTTCTACACTTAATTGCAGCGAGACCACTCACTCTAGGTCTGGATGGGGACCATGGTGGGATCTGAGATCCTGGACTGAATAAAGAGGAGATAGTGAGCTGAGCAATGCTTATCATGCTGCTTCTCTACTACAGATGCAGTGTGACTGGCCGCTTCATGATCCTGTTGTCCTGACTTCATATCATCATAGACAGTACACAGAAACCGACAGCTAAGCTAGACTCTTCTTCAGTAGGTTGATGTTGTCAGGTATTTTGCCACAGCAATAAGAAAAAAAGACTAATATATAGCCCAAATTCAGATTTTAGACAACAGTTAAAGCCTTCCATCCCAAGAAACACATACACACACAAACACAGACACACACACACACAAGCACGCACACCTCTAATTGTATCGCTAATTGCTCTTTCCATTTACCATATCATCTTTGCTATTCATTATTTTTAGGGAAATTTAGAAAAACCTAACTTCCTGAAAGTCAATTTTCTGAAAGCCAACTGACAAAAATAATCACTTTCATAAAATTTCAATTCACTCATTTACCAAAAGCTTATTTTTCAGAAATAAGTTCACAAAAAACAAATTCACCCAAGAATATTTTGATAAAACTATTTCATCAGAGAATAAGCAAAGTTATATAATTTTTAACTCTTAAGATCCAATAGCAGTGTGTTGCAACCTTTTTCAGGAAATTTGTAAACCTTAGACTACTTCCATTTGCATATTAACTTTATTTGAGATCCTGTACATTTTATTATAGCCATTTCATCCACATGATGAAAAACTAAATTTATTAAAGTGTCCATGTTGGACATCACCTCCATGTGATGCACATTTCCAATGTGGAGCACACCTCAACAAAATGTTCTTTAAAACTGAACTAAATAAACATTTTTATGAATTATGATAATTACAAAAGGTAAAACACTCTGTGTTGGATGTTTAAATAAAAACTACCCAATTGCTTACTAATTGTTTACTAGAGCTCTGATTAACATCACTTGTAATTCAAAGCAGAACAAAAGTGCATTTGAGATCAAAAGCACTGAAAATCCCAAGCTTTCATAAACATTGCATAGTGACAGTAAAATGTTTGCCAAAATCATGTTCAATCTTACTATAAATTCACAACATCAGGATAGAGAATTGTAAATCTCTTCAAGAATCAAAACAACTCCTGCCCTGGACCATTGCCTAAATCTTCATGAGTAGAGACAATGAATGAATGGGTTAAATATAATAAATTAGGCATTTGATGCAATCACCCCGTCATGCCGGGACAGCAGAACTCACTTGGGGCCTGCTGCTGATTCCCAAATTGTAACCTCATCTTCAACACATGTGAGAAAGTGGGAGACATGGGCAGTGGACTACGGTGACCTGCATGATTTGGGGATTGACCTGACTGGAGTGACTGGGAAATAAATAACTACAAGACACATACAGAAAAGTTAAATTCAAGTAGGCCATATGCACTAGTGGAAGTACACCAAGAGCAACCCAGAAACTCTATATGTTCATTATAAACATCATGAAAAAGGATGAGGCTGAATTAGCTAATATTAACCCATTGTAAACATGCATACCAGAGGAAGGCTTTGGTACGCCTCTGAGCCTCATCTGGAGAAGACCTTGGTGTTCCCTTGGGTCTGAAACACTAGAGTCCTTGTCATAGCTGCACTTACATCAGTAATATACATTCACCCAGACATATTCACCCCACAGCTGACTGTAGCAAGAAGAGGTCTACTGGCAGCAAAATTGGTGTATGGAGGAAGCAATGCTTAGGCAGCCGTGCTCACTTAACTACATCAGATTGTCCTTGGAGGATCTGAACAGCCAGCTCCCTGGACAAGCTTAAATGAAGTAGGAAGTGAAGCTTTGCTGAAGGAAGTAATAACTAAAATACTAACTATGGCTTTCTAAAGACTAGCATTTGCTAGGGAAAGCATAATTGGGAGCCGAACTACCCCTGACGAATGTTTTCTCAAAACCACAAAACTTGAAAAGCTGAGGTGACTGGTTCCACAAAACAATCCCAGAGCACTACACGTTTGCCTCATATTCTTTTGGTAGCACCTGCCAAGGGGATAGTGAATTCTTAGAGATACAATATCTATCTGGAGTCTCCTGAAGACCAAAATAAGAGACAATACAGGTTCTATACAGCTTTGGAATCTAAAGTTGACTAATGCAGAGACTCACAACTAGTTTAAGTGCAGAGAATTAAGTGACTGTGGAATGTTCAACCCGAAAGGAGATGTCTATTTCACACACACCTAAGATTCAGGGACTACAGAGCAATGGGAAGGGTGTATTATAAAAGCTTGAGGTCAGAGAGAACTCACATTCTGCACTCAAATTCACAGTAGCTGTGGTTGCCCATACAAGACTTGCACAAGATCTAGCTAGTCAATTGTCCCGTGAAAATGAGAGAAGAACTCATAGCCTTACCCTTAAGGAGCTTTGAGCAGTTGATAGTTGCTAGGGAAGGGGTCAGTTTTGTAAACACTCGTGGCCCAAGGTAGGATGACTTATGACCACACTTGAATGGATGTGCCACACCCAGATGCTAACTGGCTTCAGTGGTTTATTCAATAAAAAAAGAGAAAGGGGACATGAAGTTAGATGGAGTGTGTTGGGGCTGAAGTAGAGGCTAAGAAGAGGAAAAAAGGAGGGTAAGGGGTAGGTATGATTTAAATATATTGCATATAAATATGAAATGATAAGTACAGTTTAAAAGATTGACTTATTAACTCACCTTAGTGGCTTTGTAATGATGTAACAATGTGAGCATGAAATCTTCCAGGATGGTGAGTGGGCTCTGAGTCCTTAGTTGGACTTGGAGATGCTGCTGCCTGCTGATGCAGCCTTGGTCCCCAGCACCTGCTGTGACATCTGAACAACCATGCTAGGGATCAAGTTTGGTTAATGCGTCACAGAGAGGAAAACAGGAGTCCAAGGCACTGATTACTTCCCTAGTAACACGTTGTTAGGAAGTAACCACCAATAATCTGTGATTACTTCCCGGCAATGCGACCACTGAAATTCAATGGCTTCCTGTTAATTTGATGCCTATGCTCTGTCTTACTTACCATAATTGAATTTAATGGAGCACATTTATGAAACAATGAAACTACATTTATCTGGGTTTTGTTTACTTGTTTTCCCTGGGCCTCTACATTTCTAGGTAGCATGCTTCAACTTGTATTTTACACACACACATACACACAAACACAAAAGACCACAAATCAAAATATTTCTTTTTGATTATTTAATATTTCTGAATTTTTAAAAAATCATCCTGCATAGTTTAAGTAGAAATTATTCTATTATTCAGGGCCCACTATTATACAGTAGTGAAAGACTTGGAAGGCAGAAGCAGACAGAGCTCTCTTGGTTCAGTACCAGCCTTGTTTACATTTGCAGTTCCAGGCCAGATAGTAAAACTAAAAATAATTAAAAATAATAACAAAATTGTAAAGGATTTACCATTGGAAAGTCTTTCTTAAACTAGAAGGGCTGAAGTTTATGTGTATTGTGTTTAGTCTTTAATTTGACTATTTTCAAGATTCAGGTTAAAATCGAGGCACCTGCTCCTAATTTTTTCAAAACAGTTTTGAGGGACTGGAGAAATGATTCAGCAGTCAAGAATGCTTGTGGCTGATGACAGAGGTGGGGGCATCCTGCACTGGAGAGGCAGAGGCAGGCAGATCACTGAGTTCAAAGCCAGCCTGATCTACAGAGTGAGTTTCAAGATAGCCAGGGATATATGGAGAATCCTGTCTCTAAAAACAAACAAACCAGAAAAAAAAAAAAAAAACAACCAACCAACCAAACAAACAAAAACACTTACTGCTCTTATAGAGGACCAGGTTCAGTTTCCAGCTTCCACCTGGCAGCTCAGAACCCTCTGTAAATTTAAATCAAAGGAATCCAACACCTTCTGGTGTTATTAGATACCAGGCGTGAATATGGTGCAAAGGCACACATGTAGGCAAAATAAAAATATACATAACATAATTTTTTTTAAAAAATGGTCATCTAGGTGCTCATAGCCATTAGAAGACAAAAATATTGTTTATAGGTTTTTTTTTTTTAAGATATATAGAACTGGAGAGATGGTTCAGCATCTAAGAGCACTGACTGCTCTTCCAAAGGTCCTGAGTTCAAATCCCAGCAACCACATGGTGGCTCACTTCCATCCTTAATAAAATCTGATGCCCTTTTCTGGAGTGTCTGAAGACAGCAGTGTACTTACACATAAGAAATAAATAATTCTTTTTTTTTTTTTAAAGATATATAACTTCTCTTAGTACCAGCTTTCCCCTTCATTTAAGGCTGTTTGAATGAAACCCTCTCTGGAGGTGAGGGTGGTCAGGAGAGAAGGCTGTTTGATTCAGGTAACATTTATTGAAACTGCTTCTATTTTTCTTTTTAGATACTTCACTCCTCACTATGTGTGGCAATTCACTGCTCTAAGCCCAGTATTTGAGAAGCAGAGGTAAGCTGGTCTCTATTAGTTCTAGGCCAGCTATAGCTACAAAATAAGACCCTGTCTCAAAAAAAAATTAATTAAATAAAAACAAGATATTCTCATCTTTGTTGTAGGAGCCCCTTCAAAACAAATTCAGTTAAATCTAATTTACTGCCTACTCTCCGTAACATCTCACACAGTTCAGGCGGGTCTCAAACTCTCTAGTTGATCAAGGCTGACCTTAAACTTCTGATCTGCCTGCTTTCACCTCCTGAGTGCTAGGATTACACAGATGTGCACATCTGCTTTCTGTGATGCTGGAGAATTGAACCTGAGGCTCTTGCATACTGACTTTTTTTTTTTTTTTTTTTTTTTTTTTTTTTTTTTTTTTTTTTTGCTTTTAGAAGACTACTGTTGATGCCTGTCCACCGCCTCCCCTCAATCACTATGCTCCATTTCTGGGTTTTCTTAAAGATGTGATGTTTCGTGTCTATTTCCTGAGATCTGTGACATTCCGGGCCATGTCCTCTTCTCTGTGTCCATTTCACTAGTTTGCTGAATAGAAGTGGAAAGAGTGGACCCATGTAAAACAGGTCTGGAGGGAACA
>LR751676.1:60024-145992 GCA_902729485.2 Mus minutoides | reverse complement strand
TGTGTGTGTGTGTGTGTGTGTGTGTGTGTGTGTGTGTGTGTGCTCACAAGTTCTCCAGATGACTGTTCTATCCATCCCCACCATTTTTTCTTGATTTTTTTCAGGGATTCTTACTGAACCTGGAACTCACCACAGCAGTATGGTTACAGGTACATATGGCCATGCTTTATTTTTTTTCAAATTGTAGGTGCTGAAATCAGACCAGAGATGTTCATGCCTCTGTAAAAGGTGCTCTTACTCACTAAGTTGCCTCTCAAACCTGCTCCTTCATCTCTAACAATGGTCTTTTGTCGTATTATCAGCAATATTTAAAAGTTAACTATTGCATAGGAAACACTGTTGATACTGCTTATTTGAAGGCAATGTCACACCTGCATTTCCAATAATACTTCTAATCCACTAAAGACATAGGAGATCCAGGTCCAAGGAGAGTATTTCTGAAGCAGTGTCTCAAAGATGAAGACTATCTTTTTTAAGAGTTGCTTGAAAAATGAAACTTCCTTCTGACAACTAACAGAGATGTGGAAAATACTAGCACATACAGATCAATGATCTTTAGGACAAGTAATTTAAATAACAGGTACACTCTTAATACGAAACACAAATCAGTCTGTATTTTTTTAAACTAAGATGTAGAACTACACAAATTTCAGGAAAGAAAAACCTGTATGAAAAAAATCCAACCAGAAAGACGAGCAAAATGGTTTTGTAGGAAGCTCTAGAGCCACCTTTCATCCATGAACATCTGGACTCAGCAACAGCTCACAGTTAAGTTCCCAGTCTGAGAAATTAAAAAATGTATTAAAAGACACACTTTAAACAAATATAAAGCCAGGCACTTCAAAGCTGGCAGAGCAATGTTGATCTCCTTCTCATCAGAATTCAGTTCCCAAGCACAGTTCCAGGTGATTGAGAGGAGACCATTTGACAGCAATAAAATAATTTATAGATGTCCTCCAAAACCTCTGACCAGCTCTGTTGGTGAGGATCCGCTTCCAGTCAAGGCCAGTACTTAACTTCTGTGAGAAGTGTCTGCCTTGGCAACTCCTCAGACACCAACACAGAGTCAAGGAAAAAGAAGAATTGTGCAAAGATATTCCTAATAATAAAACATAAATTGTCATCAACTTATACAAATAAAGTGGAGTTATCTGGCTTCCCTGACAAAGAATTCAAAGTAACTCTCAAACTTCAAGAAAATACCACTGTAAAGAGTTTCAACAACAACAAAAAAATGTTTTTTAATCTTTTTCTATGAATGTTTTGCCTGTATATATCACATATGTGATTGGTGTTCACTAAGGCCAGAATAAGGTGCTGGATCCTTTGGATCCAACTGACAAGCGTGAGACAACATGTAGACACTGGGAACAAAACCCAGGTTCTCTGTAAGAGCAGCAACTGTTCTTAACCACTGAGCTATCTTTCCATCCCTGTGGTGGTTTTAAATAGGTTTGTCCCCCATAGACTCACGTGTTTGAATGCTTGGCCCATATGGAATGACACAATAAGGGGGTATGGCCTTGTTGGAGGAAGTGTGTCACTGTGGATGTGAGCTTTGAGGTCTCATATATGGTGAAGCTCTGCCCAGTATAGAACAGAGGACAAAGATACAGAACTCTTGGCCCCTCCAGTACTATGTCTGCATATACGCTGCCTTGTTTTTCACCATGATGATAATGGACTGAACTTCTGAAACTTGTAAGTCAGCCCCAATTAAATGTTTTCTTTATAAGAGTTGGCACGGTCCAGAAGCTGGAAAGAACCCAGATGTCCCTCAACAGAGGAATGGATACAGAAAATGTGGTAAATTTACACAATGGAGTACTATTCCGCTATTTAAAAAAATGAATTCATGAAATTCTTGGGCAAATGGATGTATCTGGAGGATATAATCCTTAGTGAGGTAACCCAATCACAAAAGAAGTCATTGGATATGCACTCACTGATAAATGGATATTAGCCCAGAAACTTCGAATACCCAAGATACAATTTGTAAAACACAAGAAAATCAAGAAGGAAGACCAGCGTGTGGATACTTCATTCTTCCTGTGAATAGGAAACAAAATACCCATGAAAGGAGTTACAAAGTTTAGAGCTAAGATGAAAGGATGGACCATACAGAGACTACCCCACCAGAGGGGGGGGGGGTCCATCCCATAATCAGTCATTAAACTCAGACACTACTGCATAGGACAGCTAGTGCCTACTTAAGGGAACCTGATATATCTGTCTCGTACAGAAGTGGATGCTCATAATCATCTATATGATGAAACACAGGGCCCACAATGGAGAAGCTAGAGATAGAACCCCAGGAGCTGAAGGAGTCTGCAACCCTAGAAGAGGAACAACAATATGAACTAACCAGAACCCCAAGAACATGTGTCTCTAGCTCTACATGTAGCAGAAGATCAGCCATCATTGGGTGGAGAGGCCCCTTGGTATTGTAATCTTTATATGCCCCAATACAGGGGAATGCCAGGACCAAGAAGGGGGAGTGGGTTGGCAGGAGAACAGGGCGGGGGGAGGGAGGGAACTTTCGGGATAACATTTGAAATGTAAATTAAGAAATACCTAATAAAAACTAATTGGAAAAAAAAAAAAGAGTTGGCACGGTCATGGTGTCTCTTCACAGCAATAAAAGCCCTAACTAACTAAGACAGTCTTACAAAGAATTCTTTAAAGAAGTATTTTTAAATCTATAACAGAAATCATGGAGATGAAGGATACAATATTCTAAGTGAAAATTCACAGAGGTGTTCCACATTAGATTACATCAAGCAGGAAAAAAATAAAAAGAGGATGAAAAATTCAAGGTCCTTGGAAAGAATTTAACTTGAGACGCAAAAGGAAGAGTGACAAAACTAACTGAAGCTATTTAAGACAGCATCAAGAAGACCAACATATACATGATAGGAATTCAAGGCAAGAGCCAAGGAAGTAGCTGAGTACTCCCCAAATCTTGGAAAGGACTTAGATCTCCAGATAAAAGATAAAATAAAATAAAATAAAATAAAATAAAATAAAATAAAATAAAATAAACACTAACAAGAAAAATGCAAAGAAATCCATGCCTGATATGTTATAATCAAGCTTTCAAAGACAGACAGGGGACTTCAAGAGCAGCAAGAGCAAAAACATATTTAGTCCTCTTCTAGGAAGTTCATGAGCAGATTTCTTAGCGGAAGCCTTGTATATAGTTTAAATTGTCAAGGGGTCAGATCTCAAGTTAAGTGTTCTTTCCAAAATAAAGTAAACTTAAAATAAATATCCAAGTCTTACAGTTTGCTAAAAAAAAAAAAAAAAAAAAAAAAAAAATAAGATGGCCAAGTGACAAGGGCTGTGGATGGCACTCCTCTTAGCCTGGACCGTAGCTCACTGGAAGAGTCTGCGCTTGGTATGCACAAAGCCATGCATTCACTCCTCAATGACGAAAGGAAAGTCTCAATTTCATCTAAGCTTCATTTGTTCTTCTTTTGTTCTGCTAAGGAAAAATTAAAGCCAAACTGTCTCATCTAATCATGTGTCTGGTTGAAAGTCTCAATTGTTTTGACTTGCCCATTCTTAAGTTGTAACACATATGATTCATCTTGGTGTCTTTCAAAGTGCAGATATTGAAGGAGGGGTCCTGAGCTGGAAATCCCGGATGACATCGGTGCTGTTGATCTGCAGACACACATTTTTGTATTAATTTCTTGGTTGGCATATCATATTTGTACATGTGTATAAGGTGCAATGTGACTTTTTGACTTATGTCTATATTACTCTGTAATGAGTGAGCAAATAGACTAAGGGGCCCATTCGTCAATTTAGCTCATTCATTTCCCCACAGTGAGTACAACCTAATTCCTCTTCTAGCCATTTTGAGATATGAGACATATTTTGTTAACTGAATACCTCACTGTGCTGCAGATGACCACAATTTATTTATTCTATCAAGCAATAATTTTGTTTCATGAATGTCCTCTCCTATGCCCACCATTCTCCCCAAGTGGGTGTAACAACCACACTGTTGTCAACATCTACATTATCAGGTTTGTTTGTTTTTGGTTTTGTTTTCAGAATCAACTTACATGATGTTTTGCTTCCAGTACTGGCTAGGGATCTCCAGTTCCATCCATATTTTCACAAATAAAATGATCCATGCTTTTTGCTAATTATGAGTGTGTAAAAATACCACATTTACTCTGCCCATCAACCTATTGGTAGAAATGTTGGTGGCAAATGATGCCTAGTGTGAATAGTATTACAGGAAACATAATAGGGCTATGTCCTGTTTGTCTGGCTGGCTGGCTGGCTGGCTGGCTGGCTGGCTGTTTTGAGATGGGGTCTCAATATGTAAACTAGGGTGGCCTTGCTGTCTATCCTCCTGCCCCAGCTTCCTAAATGCTCAAATTGTAGCTATGTATCTATCACCATGCCCAGCTCTTCAAGCAACTTCTGGACATACTGATTTCATTTCACTTCCTTTAGGCTTATCACTGGTAGCAGAGGAGGGTCCATTTTTAGTATTACAGAAGCCTTCATAACTATTTATATACTACTGTACTAGTTTATGTCCCCATTGACTCACACTTTTAATAGGAAGGTAGAGAAAGTTTCCTTCTGCAGTGAAAACCTTAGCTAACATTGAGAATTCACCTACTCCTTAATATCAAAGTGGGACTAGCATTACATTAAATTATTGTGAATTAGACCCCAAATACAAAAAAATAATGATAAGGTAACTCATGTACGTAATGCCTCCATCAGTGTAATCATGCCGCAAATAAATCCTGAGAGCTGCCTCTACATAGGAGTTCTGCATTCTAAGAGAACTTACACAAGATGTGACATCACTTACTATGAGGAGCTCCTAACGTTCTTGTGGGAGGAGCTTATTCTAAGCAAATGCACACCACCTGTCCAAGGGCTGGAAATAAAAGAAAGGCAGAGACTTGGTAGCAAAAGGGTAGCCAGTGTCACCTTGCTGGAAAAGTCTTCATTCTCCTGTCTTGAGTTGAACCAACTCTTCTTGAATACCTACGGTATCATCATCATACTAATCATCAACTCTAGTATTGACAGACCCTAGTATTACCTAGGAAATTGATCAGGTATGTGAGCATACCTGTGAGAGTTTCTCGGTTACACTAATTAAGGTAGAAAGACCCATCATAACCATGGGCAGGACCTTTGGAAACTCAACTGTATAAAACGGAAAAAGGAACTGAGCAGCTAAGCAGCAGTGAATATTTTACCCATCTCCATTTCCTCATTCTGGGACCAGATGCGTCAAGCTACAGATGCCCGGCCTTACCCACCATAAAAGGCAGTACTCTGAACTGTGAACCAAAATAAGGCCTTACTCCTTTCAGTTGCTTTTGCCAGCGTCTCAAACCACAGCAATGGGAAAGCAACAATGGCAACTCCCAGTACAGCTCTTCCCCTATTTACTTGTACTAAACTTAGAACAATGCTAAATAATAATATTAATAATTAATAATTATTATTAATAATAATAAATAAATTTCCCTAATTCCCCAAATGAGTAGAGCTAAGCAAGTGCTGAGTCACGGTGTTTGGAGTGAACCAAGTCCCCATCCTTATCTCAAAGCTAAGCTGGAGAAACAAGACTAAAGATCAAAGAAAGAAGCATTAACATGTCCAAGTTCCACCAGATTCCTTCCCACAGTTGCCTAGCTCCAATCTGACCCTCACTTTTTGTTTTTCCAGTTGTAGGAGGGGAAAGAGCTTTATATAGACACAAAATAGAGGCAGAAAAAAAAGCACCACTCAACTCTTGTGAGGTCCATTTCTGTGGCTTTATGTCACCTGCTTATGATACACTGCTTTTCGATTGATTCATATTTGTATCAATATCTCATGATATACTTTATTTCATACTTCCCTGATGTGAGAATTAATATATGGAAAACAGCTCAATAGCAACACACACACACACACACACACACACACACACAAAGCTACTTGCATGTGTTTGTCAGAGCTACTGGTAAATTAAGAATTTCCCTTGCTCATTTCATTCTGTCTCCTCCATGGATAGAAATCCACCACATCCCATCATAGTCACCTTCAACCAAGGGACAGGGAAGCCCAGAAAGGCTTTGGCTTTGTTTGCATCTGTCTAATTTAACTTAGGTAGAATTGTCACCTCCCACCACAACATTTTAATAAACATTTGCATGTTACCGCTCCCCAAGAGTCAGCTGATAAAATTCTATCTCAGAAGCTTTTATCCTTCAAGGCAGTCCTGCTATCCCCAGATACAAAAACGGAAAACACACACACACACACACACACACACACACACACACATACATATACAAACACACACACATACACACACATACACACACCTGATGTTTAGGTGAGTTCAGAGTGCCTCCTTTGTGGCTTCTATATGTAAATACTGTTGCTTCTTAACTGGCATATTCACCATAAGAAAAAAACAAAGATCCTCAAACAGGCAAGTGTGTACAAAATTCAAAGATATGCTTAATGTGCAGGTTGTACTGGTTAAACAAAGAGTCATTCGTGAAGCAGTTTGGGGGCTTCTCTCCTTGCTGTTTCATCATTTGGATGGATCAGTGTTCAGTGTTTACCCTTTTTACAGTATACCAAACGGTATTGGACAATGCAAGGGGGTCAGAAATAGTGACTGCATAGCATCAGTGATGGAGAAGAAAATAATGGGATGGCTGGCGTACTGTCGCTCCTATTGGGGGGGGGTGTTTGTTTTGTTTTTGCTGTTGTTGTTGTTTGTTTTGTTTTGTTTTAAAAGACAAGGTCTCCTCTGTAGCCAAGCTGGCTAGCAATTCACTCTGTAACCCCAGTTGGCAGCAACTTGAAGCAATCCTCCTGCCTCAGCCTCCAAGTCATAGAACTATGTACATGAGCCACAAAACCTGGATTACTTTTGAAGAATTCACTCTTTTCTCTTTTTAAGAGGACATTTTGGTTGGAAATGCTTTCTCTTTTTTCCCATGTTTTTATTTCTTGATGCTTTCATCTATGAATATAATGTATTGTTATCATAAGCGCTCCTATTGCCCTCTCTTATTTCCTTCTTAATCCTGATGACTTCCAACTAGCCTTCCTCCTGCTTTCCATGTCTTTGGGGATGGAGTGGGGTAGGGGAGGGAGGGGGCTTATGCCAAGAGTCAGAGCTGCCACCTGCTCCGATTCCAACAATCCTGTCATTAGCACACCTCACTAGCCCCCGAGTCTTCCATAATGTTCCCTGAACACACCCTGTTCTGAGTGTTTGAGTTTATACCGGTAGATTACTGCTGCTCCCAGCCATGGTCAAAAACTTTGTTTTACATTGAAGTTATTGATGCAGAAACGTATACATCTGCATGTGCACTTGCAGGTCACAAGAGGGCATCAGATCCCTTTATAGATGGCCATGAGCTGCCATATGGTTGCTGGGAATTGAACTCAGGACCTCTGGAAGAGCAGCCAGTGCTCTTAAACACTAAGTCATCTCAGTGAGCGTGAAACATAAGTCAAAGTGCTGAGAACTAATGGTTATTGTGTAACTGACAAATACACTTGACAGACTGATTCACTGTCTTGATCCGAAAAGCTGGTTCCATTTGCACCTTGGCACAAGAACTGTTTGAGTCTGGCTGCATAGGAGTGTGTGGTAGCTAATTCTCACTGGCACCTTTATAGGGTGTTAAATTGTTATTTTATTTTTCTTTTATGTGTATGGGTGTTTTGCCTGCATGTACGTCTATGAACCAGGTGGCCAGAAGAGGGCATCAGATCCCCTGGAACTGGAGTTACAAATAGTTGTGAGTTGCCATATGGATGGTAGACCTCGAACCTGTGTCCTCTGCAAGAGCAGTAAGTGTTTTAAACCACTGAGTCCTCCTCATGCTAGTCCCTGTCTTTGTAATTTTAGGTTAAATGTTTTATGGGGTAGAACTAACGGTATCTAAGGAAGCCAACATGAGCAAACGTTCTTGGGCGAATTCTTTCTTGGCATGTTTGTGATCGCCAACCCTGTAAGCAAGAGGAATCTCAGAACTGATTAAGCCTGGATAGTGGCCTAACCGTCTGTATTCTCCTCTCCACAATGAGAAAGACTTTAGACAAAGTCTGGAGTTCAAGGCCATATATCCAGTATGTATACAAAGGAAGCATGGGAGACACTTGGATGAATCAGCGGCTGATGAAATAAAGACAGATTTCCAAGAGGCACAGAAAGGCAGGTGTATCTGGAGACGTAAGAAAATAATAACTAAAACGCTGGTGACCAGAAACCATGACCATGAAGAGGGAAGCAGAACCCCCTGAAGGACTTACAAAACTTACATGATCGCCTCACAGGCCATTCAGATGGCTGGCATTGCTTTCAGTGTAGAGAGAACAGAGGTAAGGAGAAAATGCTGTGTAGTCAAACTCAATGAGACTATAATCTAAGCCACAGTGAACAGGCAGCAGCATCATTGGTCTAGAACCAAGATGCATATACCGTACTGTTCTAGTTTGCTTCTGTTGCTGAAGCAAACACCGATACCCAAAGCAACTTGGGGAGGAAAGGGTTTCTTTCAGCGTAGACTTCCAGGTCAGATCCATCCCTGAGGGAAGGGAAGGCAGGAACTCAAGCAGAAATGCTAGAGGAACTCTGCTTACTGTGTTGTCACTGGCTCGTGCTCGATATCAACTAAGACCCTGCTCACAAAAATGACCTCAGGCCAATCCAATGTAGGTCACTTTTTGGTTGAGGTTCCCTTTTCCTGGGTGTCTCCAGGTTGTGTCACATTGACAAGGAAAAAACTAACTGGGACACATACTGTCTTAGAGCTTCGTTGCTGTGAAAAGACACCATGACCAAGGCAACTCTTACACTGGGGCAACATTTAATTGGGGCTGGCTTACAGGTTCAGAGGTTCAGTCCAGTATCATCAAGATGGGAGCATCCAGGCAGGCATGGCACTAGAGAAGCTGTGCTCCTAGGACAGGCAGCTAGGAGGGGTGTCTCAAAGGCCAACAAGTGACACACTTCCTCCAACAAGGCCACACCTCCTAATAGTGCCATTCTGTGGGCCAAGTATATTCAAACCACCACACATACTAAGTCATAAAGGAACAAATACTAGAAAACTCATACGGCAGCACAGAGTAGGCATTAGAAGACCATAAAGTGAGCCTTAGATGGTAGACATAATGAAAGAAGGGGGGTGTGCACATGCCACAATAGACCTGTGAAGGTCAGAGAACAACTTTTAGAAGTCAGTTCTCTTCCTTACACCAGGCTGAAGCAGTCTGTGTTCTGTTGCTCTGCATTTCCCAGTCTCTTTTGCAGACTAGCTGGCCTCTGAGCTGCTTGGCAACCCTCATGGCTCTGCTTTCTACTCCTACCTAAGAGTTCCGGGATTACAAATATACAGCATAATGCCTCACATTTTTCCATGTGCTCTGGGGATAGAAGCTGGAAAGTTAGGCATGCTCAGTGGGCGCTTTTAACCACCACGCCATCTTGCCAGTACCCGTAATGCAGGCTCTTATGGATTGATCAGGAAGAATAGAGTGTTTTCAGGAACAATGAGGTGCACTGTGAGAGAAACAGGAATGATCCCCAAGACAATGAGGAAAGAAGATTCTAAGACGACTAAAGACGTAATGTTTAAAGAGGCAAATATACTCAGAATACAAGAAGAGAGTCTACAAGCCTCGCAGTAAGTCTGGTGATTTCCTGTCTGTAAATGAGCAGCAGTTCTTGGTGGTGCCTCAATCACAAGCTAGCACTTTTAAGAATGAGGGCACAGCACCATCAGCCCTCCTTTGAACATACAATCATTCATACATATCAATAAACATGTCTTTGCAAGATCAGGAAACAGTACCACAGCATTCTTTACCAAGCAGATCAACAATATATCTCCCTCTTGTCTCCTGAGTTCTTAATGTTCCCTATAAGGGGGGCTGACAGGGTGATTCGGTGGTAAAATGCTTGTGTTGCAAGCATGTGGGCCTGAATTTAACCCCCCAGAATTCACATTTAAAAAGAAAAAGAAAAAAGCCAGATGTCAGTGTATTTATTTATTATCCCAGCCCTGGCAAGGAGGAGACACGAAGTTCTGGCTGGCCAACCAGTCCCCCTTAATTGGCAAGCTGTAGCCCAATGAAATGATCTTGTTTCAAAAGTCTAGGTGGACAAAAATCTAGGTTGAAGTTGCCATCTGACCTCCATATACACACATACATGTACACCTGCAAACCCACATGCATACACAGGCACACACACACACACACACACACAAAAGGTCTGGTTTTGATAAATTTAAGGAGAGATAAGCATTTTTTAGTTTAAAATAGTTGCCTTTTAGACTCAATTCTGTAGTTAAATGACAGGATAACACAGCTTCGGTTTGAGATCACTTCCTGGTACACCCTTCATGCCCTTACATAAGGTCTTCAGAGGGATTCTGGGTTGGTTCAGGAAGATGCTTGGGTTATCTAGAAACCTCTCTCAAAAGCAACTTACATCAGGATCTTGAATATTTTTGTATTGTGGAATGCTTCAGTGGTCTGCACATAACTCTGTCAGAACCTTATTTCTAAATCCACAATTAAAGTATTTTGAAAACATGATGGGCCGGGCATGGTGGCGCACGCCTTTGATCCCAGCACTCGGGAGGCAGAAGCAAGTGGATTTCTGAGTTCGAGCCCAGCCTGGTCTACAGAGTGAGTTCCAGGACAGCCAGGGCTATACAGAGAAACCCTGTCTCAAAAAAAAAAAAAAAAGAAAGAAAGAAAGAAAGAAAGAAAGAAAGAAAGAAAGAAAGAAAGAAAGAGAGAGAGAGAGAAAAGAAAAGATGATGAAATGATACATGCATGTTAATTTTTAAAAATTCAATAGAATGGGATCTATGGCATAACTTTAATGTAATGGTGAGTGAGAAAAATAATTCTGTGTGCTACAAGTGTGACATCAAGACAGCTGTGATTCTTATGAGGTTCACTGGGCCCTGCTTCCATTTTGTATTTTAAAAATATACTTCTATTAGATGTAATTTCTTCACTTCAAGTTCCCGGACCACAGGCTTCTAGCTATGAACATCCAAAAGGACTGGGTTAAGAACTTCTTGACTGAGAGCAGGTTAAAAGCTTAGAAAGAAAAAGCAGTATTAACTTATTCTAATATTATGTCACTTAGGGTACATTTTCCAGCATTTAAATAATAGTGCTAATAAATGTAATTGCTGCTTGTATAGTGAATATAGAATTATCCTTTCCACTCATGCTTTTGAATCCCCCAAGTGCTCAGTGCTTAAGCAATTCTGACACTCTGTTCTAAAGGAATGATAAGGTAATTTTTGTACAATGCACATTCATCTTAAATTACTTCCAAGGACACTTACATGTCAAAAGACTTGCTTTCTAGTGTCTCCAACTTCAAGATAGATACAGGGATGGATTCCATGGCAAATATTACAGACTTCAGGAATAACTACGCCCATTAAGTCAATCTATCTGTAATTGCGCAGTCTGTAACATTTAGACTTGCCCAGATTTATTGGATGATTTCCTGACAAAACTCTATAAATACCAAATGTCAATGAAATGTCATCTACAACACAAAATATTTCAAATGTATGCTAATTGCAATTCCCAGTTTTCAGACACTCAACTATTTTCCTGAAAGGGGCACAGTCATCAAAATAGCACATACTGTACCTTGTGCATACAACCACTAGCAGCTCATCCCAATGATAATCTTATTTTTTCACAAAAACCTCACCACAAATGGTAATGGTGACTTTGCTTTCTTACTTGATGACAGCTGACAGTAGTGATCAAGCTGGTAGGGTCGGAGTCGGGAAACGGAAGATTTTCCAGATCAATTGCTTATTAAAGAAGAAAGCTTCGGCACGTGGGTCTAAGAATGATCGCTTATGTAAGAGGGCCCTCTAGTGTCTCATCCAGAGCACAGGAAGGAAAGGAGTGCTGGGCTCTTGGCGAAGCACGTGGCTTTTTTAAAAACAATTTTAAATGTCTTGGCATGCCTTTAATCCCAGCACTTGGAAGGCAGAGGCAGGTGGATTTCTGAGTTCGAGGCCAGCCTGGTCTACAGAGTGAGTTCCAGGAAAGCCAGGGCTACACAGAGAAACCTTGTTAAAAAAACAAAAAAATGTCTCGGTTGGTAGGTGGGTCGGTTGGTTAATTGGTTGGGGAGCTTTGGAGGAGGTTTCACTGTGTAGCTGTCAAGCTTGAAACGTGCAAAAATACTCCTGCTTCTATTTCCTGAATCCTGATGCTGCCGGGGTGTATTACTGATAAGTCCTAATAAGTTCCTATTGGCAAACAACAGTGTATGGTATTTTTAAAAAACAAACAAACAAACAAAAAACATTCAATGTGATAAAAGAGATGACTACAGAGCACTGGAATGGATGGTCAAATGAATCTGCATATCTGCCCATGGGACAGTTCAGCATCACTGACCACCATCCTAGGAAACAAATATGAAAAAAACAAATAAGTTCCATGACCTCAAGGAAGTGTAAACATCATTGTTAAAGTGAGTATCAAAAATTGTAAGTAACCAAAGAGACAGAAAAGAGTTACCAAAGGGCTAGAAGGATGGCTGGCAGCTAAGAATGGTCACTGCTCACAACTGCCTTAGTGCCTGCTCCAGAAAGATCTGATGCCCTCTTCTGGCCTCCTTGGGCATGGCACAGACCTGTTCAAACTCATAAGATACACCCACACCCATACATACACAATTTTAATTAAAAAAAAAAAAAAAAAAGACTCAGTAAAAAATAGGAGAGCACAGATTTGCTCTCTAACAACATAAAGTAAAACATCATAGAGTAGTAATAAAAAAATTTTTATTCGAAATGGCTTCAATGACATGACTTCACAAAAGAAATCCCAAAGCATTGTGGCTCCTGGATAGGTAACACAGCAATCAAATCAACACTAAATGACATCACCAGAACTGCTGTGGCATCTAACAGCTGGCAGTCAATGCTTTTATCTGGGGGACAGGGTATTTCTGACAAAAAGTGGTGCAGCACATCTCTAGCATCCTTTTACTATTTATTATTTATTTCCTAAATGTTGCCTCCCCTCGAATTCCCCATTTCAGTGTTCTGTCCTGCAATCCCCTCCCCTTTATCTCTGAAAAGAAGCCCCCTGGGCATCCTCCTCCCTGACGCATCAAGTCTCTTCAGGATTAGGTACATCCTCTCTTACTAAGGCCAGACAAGGCAGCCCCCTGTTACATCTGTGCGGGGGAGCCTCAGAGCAGCCCGAATATGGTCTTTGGTTGGTGGCTTAGTTTCTGGGAGCTCCCAGGGGTCCAGGTTAGCTGAGACTGCTGGCCTTCCTATGTGGTTGCCATCTCCTTCAGTTCCTTCAACTCTTCCCCTGTCTCTTCCATAGAGGTCCCTGCCCTCAGGACAATGCTTGACTGTCAGTATCTGCATCTATCTCAGTCAGCTCCTGGGTAGAACCTCTCAGAGGACAGCCAAGCTAGGCTCCTGCCGCAAGCACAACATAGCATGAGGAATGGTGTTAAGGATTGGTGCCTACCCAAAGGATAGATCCCAAGTTGGACCAGTTCACTGGCCCACCATTCATTCAGTCTATGATCCATTTTTGTCCCTGCATTTCTTTCAGACAGGAGCAATTTGGGGTGGAAAGTTTAGAAGATCAGTTGGTGTCCCCATCCCTCCACTGGAGGAGCTGTCTCAATACTGGAAGTAGTCTCTTCAGGTTCTGTCTCCTCACTGCTGGGCATTCTGATTAAGGTCACACACATTGAGTCCTGCGAGCCTCTCACATCCCAGGTCTCGGAGACTTTCTAGAGAGTCCTCCCACCTCCTCACCCAAGAGCTACATATTTCCCTTCATTCTCCTGGCCCTCTGGTTTTCTCTCCTATCTACTCCCCATATCTGATCCCTCTCATCTTTTCTCTTTCCCCTCACTTCTTCCACCAGGTCCCTCCCTCCCTCTGCCTCCCATGATTATTTTGTTCTCCTCTCTAACTGAAATTGAAGCATCCTCACTTGGCCCTTCCTTCTCGTTTAACTTCTTAAGGTCTGTGAGGTATATCAAGATTATTCTGTGCCTTTGGGCTAATATCCACTTACCAGTGAGTATATACCATTTATATATCCTTTGAGTCTGGGTTACCTCACTCAGGATGATATTTTCTAGTTCCATTCATTTGCCTGCAAAATTCATGATGTCCTCTTTTTAATACCTGAATAGTATCTTATTGTATAAATGAATCATATTTTCTGTATGCATTCTTTGAGATGGTTGAGATGGCCCTACCCTAAGTAATGACCCTGTCTCTCAGGCAGTCTTCACCTCCATGGTTTCCAGCACCTTTGACCTGACAGCAACATGATTAACACCCTCTATTCTCTTATAAGTCATTTATATAGTGGGCCCAGGGAGGGTCCTGTCACTGGCTCTCACATTTTATCTCCAGTGCAGTTTATTAGTGGATTGCAACAAAGTACCTCGTNCTCCCAGCCATGACCACGACCAAACCAAGCGCCATCAAGCTAAAAACTTCCATGAGGGACCAGCCGGAGTTCCTCCCTCACCTCCCCCCAACTACCCTCCCACCCTACCCCACCCACACCCACCCCCCACCCCCCACCCCCCGCTAGATCCAGCCTACTGCTCCGTTCTCTTCTTCCACAGCTTCCAGTGGCACCTGGATGTCCAAGAGCCTGAGAACCAGAAGGCCCCATCCTCCTTGCAGGCCCAGGAACCCCCGAGCCAGCTCCGGTTGTCCCTCGCCTCAGTCTGAGCTTTCCCACCCCAAGTGGTGTCCAAGGGCTTCATAACAACCCGACCATGGGGAAAGTGCCGTTTAGACTCTGATATACTGTTTAAAAGAAGATTATATATAAATGATCTAAATATATATCATAATTAAAGAATAAATGGTCGTGTATTTGAGGGATAAGGAAGGAATTGAAGGAATGAGAGTGGAAAATATGTATATATAACATTCTCAAGGTAAAGTTTTTAACATTTAAAACAAGAATAAATTTTTTAGTTGAAGAGTTTTCTGCATATGCATGTGTACAAGTTACTCTGATCTAATTATTACACATTGCATTTGTGTACTAAAATGCTGCACAAATATACTATCCCATAAATACATACAATTACTACTCATCAATTAACAATAATGTTTTGAATACTGCAGAAATGGCTCAATGGTAAGAATACTTGTTTTGCAAACGTGAGGGCTGAGTTTAAAGTCCCCAGCACCACATAAAAGGTTAGACATGGCTGAGCATGGCTCGGCATAGCTGGGCCTGGCTGGGCCTGGCTAGAACCCTAGCACTGTGAGGGGCAGAGACAGATAACTTGCTAGGGATTTCTCATTTAGCGTGGATTGCTAGGGAGATATAAACAAACAGCTAATCTCCCTAGACAGGGAACTTGTGAGAGGACAAAGTAACAGTAGCACTTCATGAATCAGTGAATGTATTCGGGTTACATACAAGGTCATGGACAATAAATAACAAAAGCATCGGAATCACCAAGAACTATCCCAGCAAGGGTAACAACTCCTGAAAGCAGGGACTCTGGAGCCCTGTGCACAACTTACAGACAGCTGTATGGGTTAGGTTTCCAGTGCTGTGATAAACACTATGAGCAAAAGCAACTTGTAGAGAAAAGGGGGAATTTGGTTTATAGGTTATAGTCTGTCATCAGGGGACGCCAAGGCAGGGGTGTAGGATGAAAACCTAGGGCTAGGAATTAAAGTTCTGGAGGAACACTGATTGAGGCCTTGCTCATTCACGGCTTGCTAAGCCTGCTGTCTTATATAGTCAAGGACCACTTGCCCGCCCACCTCAAGAAAATATTCTACACACTTGCCTCCGGGCAATCTGATGGAGGCATTTGCTCAGTTGAGGTTCTTTTTTATCCAGATACACCTAGACTCATTATCAAGTTGACAAAACCAACCAGCACAAGTCAGAAAGGTTTTCCTTGTTTGGGTGGGGTGGAGGGTGGGGAATGTGTATATGTGGATGTGTACATGCATATAAATGTTCAGTGAGGACAGAGGGCATCAAAGCCACCAGAGCAGAAGCCACGGGTGGTTGCTTACCTAAGTTCTGGGGTCTGGACTCAAGTGCTCTAGAAGAGTAATAGATACTCATCATCTCTTTAGCCTCTGGAGAGTTTTCTCTCCTCTGCAGTTCTTCCTGATTCAATAATCACCAAGGTAGAGGTAAGTTTCAGGGAGGCTCTGATGTCACACAAAGAAGGAAATTTCCACCACCACTACTGCTACCACCATCCCACCCTGGGAGAGATGTCCCACAGTTCTGACATTATCGGACACCTTGGAAGACAAAGCAGAACAGAGATGATAATTAATGGTCGGCAGCACCACCACCTAAGGACTACTTATTTACACACACCTCTCGCCTTCTATTTTAAACTTGAACTCACATCAGTAACCCCTCAGGCAGACTTGGGGGTCACTGAGCCCTTTTATTTACTCCTTTTACACGTGGCCACACTGGATAAATCTCTCTGATTTTCACTACTACTCATCTCTTTGTCAAGACACATGGCCATGCAGGGAAGGAGGGTAATTTTGGAATGTAAATAAATAAATAATAATTTAGCAAAGATAAACTAGTTTTGATGCTTTCCTGAGTCCCACATTACGACCAACACTATTTGTAGTCAGTATTCCTGGAAGAAATCTACAAAAGAAAATAAGATAGGAACACAGTATTTTCTTTATTTTCTTATGAAGATGTAATAAGAATAGGAAACATGGGCCGGGCGTGGTGGCGCACGCCTTTAATCCCAGCACTTGGGAGGCAGAGGCAGGCGAATTTCTGAGTTCGAGGCCAGCCTGGTCTACAAAGTGAGTTACAGGACAGCCAGGGCTATACAGAGAAACCCTGTCTCAAAAAACCAAAAAAAAAAAAAAAAGAAAGAAAGAAAGAATAGGAAACATGTACAGATCAGTCCCTGCATGAATTTCCACATAGAGAAGCATAGCTAAGCATCAACTAGAAAATAAAGGAAAAAAAAAAAAAAAAGGTTGGTTGGTATTACAAATTGCCTTTGTTCCTATCAAAGAACATAAGCCTTTTGCTGCCGACTCTTCCTGATTCTTCCACTCTTCGCTTTCAAATGGGACCATCTATCTCCTCCCAAAGAGCTAGACACACACCGCCCTCAGCTCTTTCAAATGGAGCGCTCTGCTCTTTTTAGCTTTCCCATTTCCTCTAAGCTCCTCCCATGTATTATTTCTCTGCTAGTGAATGTGTCGCACTGTGACAGAAGACATGCCGGACCATCTCAAATGAAGAAAGATTTGTTTGAGCTCACGGTTTCAAAGGATACAGTCCATCAAGATGAGGGAAGCATGCAGGAACCGATCCTAGAAACCAGTGTGTGGCAGAGTCCATTTACATCCCAGCAGGCAGGAAGAAGAAAAGGGAACAGGATTCAGGCAGGGCAGAGCTATCACATACTGACGCAACTCTACCAGCCAGACCCTATAACTTCCCAAAACAGTGCTCCTCAGACACATGACATATCTTCAAACTAACATTTCAGAATTTTCAAAACAAACTGTGAGCTTTCCCAGTCTTTCTTCCTACTATGACAGAGCAGGACAGTGGAGCAGCTCCTCCATCTTGTACTTCTGCTGAGGTCGTGTCCAGGTTTAACTAGAATCTGACCTCTTTGATGGAGAATCCCATGGAAAAGTACCCAACTCTACTCTAGGAACCAAAGGTCAGGATGTCCTGAATAACTTACCTTAGCCTTTGTTGAAACTGCTTATTTGTGAAAACCTTGCTCCAGTTAACTGTTTATCTTAGCTGCCTATTTGTGCAGAACCCACTCTGGCTGGCTAACTGCTCATCTTGGCTTATGTTTAAACTGATTGCTTCAAACTGCTTTCTCTGTGAAGCCCTCCTCTGCAGCTTTCAAGTGAGATGCCTAAATGAAATCTCTGCCCTCAAAAAACCATGTTCTAGACACTTGGGGGCCACACCCAAGTCCTGGAACTATGGTCCCTACTAACTGGACTAAAGACTTTCAAATGGCTGTATGCACTTTGTCAGAATGGGCTCTGTAACATTAGTACCTGCCTTGCCCAATTCTACGTAATTTTAAACACCTAGATCTGGCTTCTAGAGAGAGAACTCTTCAATGACAGAGGGAATAATGAGATAGAGGGAATAACTTATATGCGCAAAATACAAAATTATATTTAGTTCATAACACAGTGAGAGAACGCTTGATGAATACTTTTTTCCCACCACATTCATTTATATACAGTATGTAACTTAATGGTAAATTACCTACACCCTTTTCCAATGATGTCTAAATAGAGAGAAAGGCAAAACACTCGGGTTCAGAATTTTACATCTTGACCCTGAAACTGAACTGTCTCTACCACATCTCTACACATTGTGAACCATGCTGCTTATACTTAAAGAAAATCCCTCCAACCTTCCCACCAAAAGTCAAAATAGAAGACAAAGCCCACAGTTTCTGTCCCTGTGAAGAACCTGGCAGATATCTCTCCCAAAGACAAATATAACCACTGAAAATTGTAAAGAATCGGCCATTTCTTGTTCTCAGGACATTTCCATGGAAGCAAAGGAAGACATACCCTACTAAATCATGATTAAAAAGAAAAATGAAGACAGCAAGACTAAGTGGTCCTGGGCCACCATTTATCTCCTCCATGGCTCTTCTGACCTAGCTCAGTGTGAGGAAAGGAAGGTTTGATCTGGCTGGATGTAAGTGACCATACAGGACTCCTTGGTCTCCACAATTCCCAGGGTCCTCGGTTCCAGGCAGAGATGGGAATCTTCCCAGGAGGGGCACACTACTTCCCTGTTGCTTCACCTCTAACTCTCGGCAACTGTGGAAGAGGCTAAAGTCTGGGTGAGGGCCGATGAGATGTTGAGGGTGGGCTTTCTCTACTCAACTTCAGAGTAGGGGCTCCACCCAAGGACTGCTATGAGTTAAGGCCTTAGCAACAGAATGAGTGAATCCAGACCAACCTAGGCTACTCGTCTAAAAATAAATAAGTGTAAAGGAAAAGGGCAAAAGAAAAAAATACTGAAATCATACTGATGACATTCTGCTCATTTTTAGCATGTACCATATCTGAATGACTGACTCTGGCCAAGTTATTTATGCTATTTCTTGTTCTTCATCTGTAAAATAAACTAATGATTATTGAATACAGATTTGTATGTCTTCCACATAACAAATGTTGCTTAAGTGGTAACTATTAATTGATGATGATTCATTGTTCTTGATTGCATACTGATAATCACACCATAACCAGAAATTATCTTAGTCCTTCAATACCTTTAGAAATATGAAGGTTAGCCGGGCAGTGGTGGTGCACACCTTAAATCCCAGCACTTTGGAGGCAGAGGCAGGTGGGTTTCTGAATTCAAGGCCAGCCTGGTCTACAGAGTGAGTTCCAGGACAGCCAGGACTACACAGAGAAACCCTGTCTCGAAATACCAAAGAAGAAGAAGAAGGAGAAGAAGAAGGAGAAGCAGAAGCAGAAGCAGAAGCAGAAGCAGAAGAAGAAGAAGAAGAAGAAGAAGAAGAAGAAGAAGAAGAAGAGGAGGAGGAGGAGGAGGAGGAGGAAGAGGAGGAGGAAGAGGAGGAGGAAGAGGAGGAGGAGGAAGAGGAGGAAGAGGAGGAAGAGGAGGAAGAGGAGGAAGAGGAAGAGGAAAGAAAAGAAAAGAAAAGAAAAGAAAAGAAAAGAAAAGAAAAGAAAAGAAAAGAAATATGAAGGTTTTAGCACAGTGAAGTCCAAATATATATTCACCATTTCTAAGGGAAAAAAATAAAAATATGACATGAATATACAATGGGATATTTTTTCAACCATGAGGCAAAAGGAAGTTGGTGGTTTTCAGGGAAAAATAGAAGCAAAGAGAGATAGTTATACTAAGAAAATTAATGTCACTTAGGAAAGACAAATATTACATGTTTCTCACATTTTGGGTCCTAGATTTTAAAGTAGTTACATTAAAAACCACATAGGGGTGCTTAGGAAATAAAATCAATAACTGACAAGCGAGATAGTGTGAAATTAAAAAGCTTCCTACAGCAAAGGAAATAACCCAATGAAGAGAGCCTATAGAAGAAAAAAAAAAACCTTTTTGTCAGCTATACATCCAATGAAGGTTATATTTAGAACTATATAAAGAACTCAAAAATAAATAAACCCCAGTAACTGCTGTGAGGAAACACCATGAGCAAACAGGCTGGGAAGGACAAGGATCTATCTGGCTTCTGCTTCCTCATCAGTTTTCATTAGTGAAGGAAGGCAGGAAACTCAAACAGGGGAAGAACCTGGAGGCAGGAGCTGATGCAGAGACATGGAGTAGTGTTGCATTCTGATTTGCTCTTCATGGCTTGCTCAGCCAACCCAGAGTGGAGCCATCCACAAAGAGCTGAGCCTTCCCATTCAATCACTAAATAAGTGTGGGTCCTTCTTAGAAGGGGCAATAAAATACTCATGGGAGAAATACAGAGACAAACTGTGGAGCAGAGACCGAAGGACAGGCCATCCAGAGACTACCTCACCTGGGGATCCATCCCATATACAGACACCAAACCCAGACACTATTGTGGATGCCAAGAAGTGCTTGCTGACAGGACCCTGATATAGCTGTCTCCTGGGACGCTCTGCCAGAGCCTGACAAATACAGAGGCAGATGCCCCCAGCCAACCTTTGGACTGAGCATGGGGTCCCCAATAGAGGAGTTAGAGTAAGGCTGAAGGAGCTGAAGGGGTTTGTAATCTCAAAGGAAGAACAACAATATCAGCCAACTAGACCCCCCCCTCAGAGCCCTCAAGGATTAAACCACCAACCAAGGAGTACACATGGAAGCACCCATGGCTCCAGCAGCATATGTAGCAGAGGATGGCCGTGTCAGTCATCAGTGGGAGAAGAGGCCTTTGGTTCTCTGAAGGATCGATGCCCCAGCATATGGGAATGCGTAGGCAAGGAGGCGGGAGTGGGTGGGTGGGTCAGGGAACACCCTCATAGAAGCAGGGGGAGGGAGGATGGGATAGGGGCCTCCACGGGTTGGGGGGACTGGGAAAGGGGTACAAATAAAGAAAATATCCAATAAAAGAAAGAAAGAAAAAAAGAAAGAAAGAAAGAAAGAAAGAAAGAAAGAAAGAAAGAGAGAGAGAGAGAGAGGGAGGGAGGGGAGAGGGATGGAGGGAAAGAAGGAAGGGAAAGAAGAAAAGAAAAGAAAAGAAAAGAAAAGAAAAGAAAAGAAAAGAAAAGAAAAGAGAGAGAGGAAGGAAGGAAGGAAGGAAGGAAGGAAGGAAGGAAGGAAGGAAGGAAGGAAGGAAGGAAGGAAGGAAGCAAATGCTCTAGAGGCCTGCCTACAGCTCAGTCTTATAAAGGTGTTTTCTCAACTGGGGGTCCCTCCCTTCAGATGTCAAGTTTGCACAGAACTAGCCAGCATAATGGGATAATAAATTGAAGAGATAGTTTTGGAAAAACAAAGCAAAAATCGTGTGTGTGTGTGTGTGTGTGTGTGTGTGTGTGTGTGTGTGTGTATGTGTGTGTGTATTCAATGTCCTTATCCACCAAGAAAATGCAAATTTTCTATACCAAATAATGAGATTGCACTTCACTGCAGTGAGAATGGCTATTATTTTTAAAACAAATCGCTAAGAGTTCTGAGAAGGATGTGGAGGGAAGTAGAAGCATTAGACACTCCTGGGGAAAACGTAAACTAGCTCAACCACTATGGAAACCAATGTGACATTTCTGAAAATTAAAACATGGACTGATGTATGACCCAACTACATTCCTCCTGAGCATGCACCTCAAGGACTCAAGGTCAGCCCATCACAGAGATACTTACACATGTATAATTACTGTAGCACCATACACAACACCCAACTTCTGCAATCAACCTAGGTGTCTGTCATCAAATGAGCAGGTGAAAATATGTGGGAAATATACATAACAGCTTTATTTGGTCATAGAGAAAAACAAAATTATGTGACTTGTAGTACAATGGGCAAAACGTGATCAACATATTTAGCAAAATAAGCCAATCAGAAAAATAGATATAACATTTTCTTTCTCTCTATATATGTGTGTGTGTGTGTGTGACATGAAATTACACATTCACATATAAACATGACATGAAACTACAAGAAAGAAAATCACTATGGGAATAAAAGAGTATAAAACAGAAGAAAGGAAAACGAGGAAAAATATACATGAATATAAGTTTATAACCTGAGTATATATGAAAATATTCCTATAAAACCCACCACCATATACAATGAACTACCCAATTAATGATGTGAAATTGTCACACTAGATAAAAATGCAAAACTTGCATTCTCAGCTCTTGGGAGACAGAGATAGATAGATGATCTTAGATTCTTAAAGGCTAGCCTGGGGTACACAATGAGATCCTAGCTTTTTTAAAGTTACAGGATTCAGCTACATGCTGTCTACAGACGACAGAATTGATTCAAAGACAAGCATGGATTAAAAGTAAAGGAAAAAAGAGATGTTATGCAAATAGTACCCTCCAAAGGGGGAAAAAATTGAGTCCCTATGCTAATACCGCATGATGTATATGCTTTAAAATGCCTTGGAAGGAAAAGTGGGAAGTCAGAGGGTATAGTTCAATGGTAGAGTCCTTTCCCTGTACACCCAAGTTCTGTGTTTTATCCCCACTACTAAAATAAAACAATAACAGAAACAAAGATGAAGGGAGATGTTTTGTAATGATAAAAATACAGGACTTGGAGCTACAGAGAACATAACTCAGTCAGTTAGATTTCTAGCATACAATCAATAAAGCCCAGAGCTCGATAGATCCTGTATTAAATAAACCAGGGGGTGTCCATTACTCCAGAGTGTTGAGGTAAAAAAAAATCAGAGGTTCAAGCTCATTCCTAGCATACAAGTACATGATCCTATTGTCTTAGTTAGCGTGACTACTGATGTACTGAAACATCATGACCAGTTCAATTTAAGGTGGAAAGAGTTTATTCAGTTTATACTTCCATGGTTTCATTCATCATGAAAGGAAGTCAAGACAGGAACTCAAACAAGGCAGGAACCTAGAGGTAGGAGACTGGAGAGAGTCATCCATACTAACCATCCAACCAAATCGAAATCTGTCCATTACTTTTTAATTCTACCTTACTCAATCTCTCAAGACTTGGAAAAGAAAGATTTGGGACCAAAGTGTCACCCCTCCATGGCCAGCACAGTTTACTGGCTTCCTCCCCATGGCTTGCTCAGCCTGATTCCTTATAGAACCCAGGACCTCCAGCCCAGGGGTGGCATCACTCACAATGGGCTGTGCCCTCCCCCATTGATCACTAATTTTAAAAATGCCCTAGATTCTTGCCTGCAGTCCGATTTTATGGGGGTATTTTCTTAGTTGAGGGTCCCTCCTCTTTAGCTTTTGCCAAGTCCACATAAAACTCTTCAGTATACCTACCCAAAAAAAAAAAAAAAAAAAAAAGGTTTTACTTCCCCTACAAAGAATTTCAAAATGATTCAATATATGCAGATTTGGAGGTTTGTTTGTTTGTTTTTTAATATAAAAGAGAGCAATAGTTAATCTCAGTTATAAGCCTGACAAGGTCTAGAACTTTGAAGACAGCTTTCTAGGCCACGCCTATGAAGGATTATCTTGAGTAGGTAACAGAAGTCCCACCTACTATGTGTGCTATAATTTCTGGAGCTGTGATCATGTACTGATTTTAAAACAATATTCATCTTGCTTTTTCGCTTGGTTATAGATTCAATGCGACAGGAGCTTTAAGCTCACACTGTATCGACTTCACCCCCATGGTGAACGATACCCTGGAATTGTTAGCCAAAACAAATCTTATCTTCCTTAAGTTGCTTTTGTCTGCTATTTTATCACTGAAACATTAAAAAAAAAAAAAAAAGAACTAAGACAGAAAATTGGCTCTGAGAACTGGAGCCATTGCTGTGATAAACCTGTTCTGAGGCCTTTGGAGCTGGTTTATAGGAAGAATGTCAATGACTTGGAGTTGGGGGGAGGAGAAGAAAAACAAAAACACTTAAATGCTGAGAGAAGAGATTCCCAGGCCTCTCTGGTGATCATTCTTGAAAGACAAGAAAACTGTGAGACAGGTTGACACTGCAGGTGTAACTCATGAGGTTTCAGAAAACAAAGACTCATTCTAGCCTAAGGGCCATTCATGAGATACCTGGCCAAGAAGCTGGTTTCATTCTGTATATGTTCTGGTATCTTCAGTGAGGTTGAACTTAATAGGCAAAGTTGTTTACAGAAGAAATTCTGAGAACATGCAGAAGCATGCAAGTTGGTGCTGAAAGAGCAGCTGTATTATTATTAATTATTATTATCATTATTATTATTTAATCCTTTATTACAGTCCAGTACTACCCCCATCCGCTCCCCAACCCCACTTCATCAGACCTCCCCACTTCCTGGAGCCTCAAGCCTCTCCAGGGTTAGGTGCATCTTCTCTCACTGAGGCCAGACCAGGCAGTCCTCTGCTGCATGTGTGTCAGGGGCTTCATATCAGCTGGTGTATGCTGCCTCTTTGATGGCTCAGTGTCTGAGAGATCTCGGAGGTCCAAGTTAGTTGAAACTGCTGGTCTTCCCATGGGGCTACCTTCCTCCTCAGCTTCTTCCAGCTTTTCCCCAGTTCATCCACAGGGGTCCCCAGCTTCAATACATTGATTGGGTGCTAGTATCTACAACCGACTCTTTCATTTGCTTGTCAGCCATGCTAAGTTCCTGTCTCCAAACACACCACTGCATCAGTCACAGTGTCAAGCCCTGGGGCCATCCCTTGAGCTGGACCCCAATTTTGTCCTGTCACTGGACCTCCTTTCTCTCATGCTCTTCTCCATCTTTGCCCCTACAGTTACTTCAGACAGGTACTTCAGACAGGAACAATTCTGGGTCAGAGCTTTTGACTCTGAGATGGTAACCCCATCCCTCCACTTGATGTCCTGTCCCTCCACTGACAGTGGACTCTAAAAGTTTCCCTTCCCCACTGTAGAGTAGGACATCTAAGGTCCCTCCCTTTGAGTGCTGAGAGTCTGTCACCTTTCAGGTCTCCAGGACACTCTAAAGAGTTACCCCACCTCCTACCCCCCAAGGTTGCCTGATTCAAAAGAAAAAAAGAAAAAAGAAAACTCAGAGCCACTAAGATAACACCTCCTGAACTGCCTTACACAGTAAGAAAGGTGTCCAGAGGGCAACTGCCTCACCCCACAAATACACAAAAACACAAATATGAGAATGCAGACTCCATCTTGTAATGATCAAGACTCTTTTGAAGAAAGATGCCTAAACTAAAAGTATCCCCTGTTCCTCAAAGGCAACAGTCCGAGGAAGTGTCTCCCCACAGATAATCCAACTTTGTTCCAAGAGGTTCAGGCTACACCTTGAGCTGGCAGCAGGATTTGACATCACCCAAGTGGTACGAATTTTGTGGACATAGAAGAACTAAGATTGATGGGATGATGGGGGTCTGCTCCATGTTTTCAGAGATTAACCGAAGCCAGGTAATGTGCAATGCAGTTAGGAGTCCCTTCAAGGAGGCCCTGACAGACCATCACATGAAGCTGGGAAGATGAACTGTAAATTGCAGTGGAGACCTGGGGATATTGGAGATGCTGGAACCATGGGAGGCCTGCTGAGTAAGGCTGTAGGTATGGAGTGGAATCAGACTAAGAGACACTCTCTGTGTGTTGCAGACAGTAGAGCTAGAGTGGGGTAACCTGCGCCCTTTCAATTTCACCATCAGCCTCAGTTACCTGGGAAGAGGAAGGGGATTAGAGCTAGTGGGAAGAAGCAAGAATAGGTAATAGAGAGGTAGAAATGATGAAAATACATTATTTGTATGCATCACAATATCATAATGAAACCCATCATATAATTAATTTATGCTAATTATAAAAACATACTTGAGGCTTCCAAGATAGTAAGTAAAGGCAACTAACAAGCCAGAAGACCTGCGTTCAACTCCCGGAACCAACATGATGGGGAAAAGTAATAAATTCCAGCAAGTAAGTTGTCCTTGGACCTCTCACCATGCCTATCACACACACACACACACACACACACACACACACACACACACACACAGACACATACAGACACACACAGACACACACATAAACACACAGACACACACACACACACATAAACACACAGACACACAGACACACACACAACACAGGCACACACACACAGAGAGATAGAGAGAGAGAGAGATGTTAAAACAGAAACAGTTTTAGAATTTCACATATACAAGCTCCTGATAGTCATTCTTTTCTCAGAATTTTTCTTGTAAGCTAAACCCCCCACTTGAAGCCACTCCATCTTCTCCCCCTACATCTGCTTCTATATCAAGACTCATTCTTCAAAAAGTGGGTGAACTCTCTCCTTAGACATTCTTTAAAGCAGGATGATTTCTTGGAGGAGTAGGAAGGTGGATTTACACTGAATACCATATGATCTTGAACTTCAAATTAAAAAGCCACTTTTAAAGAGCCAGGACTTGTGGCTCACTATGCCCGTTATCTCAGCACCTGAGAGGTTGAGGCAGGAGGATTGCTATGACTTTGAAACCTGCTGGAGCTATGTAGTGAATTCAAGCGAACCTAGACTGCAGAGTCAAGATCCTTTTTCAAATGCTCCAACCCCATTTTATTTAAAAAAAAAAAAATCAGCTGTAAAGATCTGTGTTAATTCCATCAGCCAATCACAACCTTTGTCTCATCCTACCTGCATACACACCCACAGTTCCTACTTCTCTTCCCTTTGTAGTTCTCTCTTTCACACTCAGAGTTTGCCCCTTCTCTTTTCTTTTCAGTAGAAGGTGGGTAAGAGTGCAACATGAGAAAGGGTTCTATAAGAGTGTCATCCTGGAGTAGCCACACTGTCTTAGTTAGGGTTTCCATTACTTAAATGAAACACCACGACCAAGGCAACGCTTATAATGAACATTTAATTGTGACTGGCTTACAGGCTGTGAGATTCAGTTCATTTATCATGGCAGGAAGCATAGCAGCGACCAGGCAGGCATGGTGCTGGAGAAGGAGATGAGAGTTCTACATCTTCATCCAAAGGAAGTCAGGAGCAGACGGTCTCTTCTGCACTGACTGGAGCTTCAAAGCCCACCCCAACAGTCACACGCTTTCTCTAACAAGGCCACACCTACTCCAACAAGGTCACGCCTCCTAATAGTGCCATTCCCTGGGCCAAGCATATTCAATCCACCACATGTCACTCATGATATGTTAACTAGGCACCTCAGTTAGTTTGTCCTGAGTATGAGACCTAACTCTTACCCTCTAGGTCAATGTTCCACAAAACCAAAAGCTACTGGCCATACTTAGCATGACACAGGAAATCGGTGGTCTGCCAAATACCAGTCAAACTTAGTCTTCCCTCGATGTAGGGACAGAGAGACCAAAGGCTGGGAATGCATTTAATATGAGTTTCCCTGACAACAGGAAGGTTCTCAAAGTGTGCAAACAAGATGTGTGACCAAGTAGCAACACGAAGGGAGACACTTCTTCATTTGTTTGATTCTTTTAAGACACAGTCTCAAGCTGCCCAGGCTGACCTTGAACTCAATATGACCTTGGATGACCTTGACCCAATTCTCTAGCTGCTACCCATATGTCCTAGAATTATAGGAGGGTAACACTGTCCTTGGGTTATGTGGTATCTGGTACCAGGGCCTCATGAATGCTCTACCAACTGAGCTATCTACCCACCAGCCCTGAAAAATCTTTTTAGAGACAATTTAAGCATCACTTTTTTGATTAAAAGGATAGCTAACCTCAGTATGCCCAGTATGCCGAGCAAAGATTCCACTGATATACATGATAGAATATATTGAAACTAATTCATGCTGTATCCTGCGTTACTCCAGGTAACATTGCATTTGCACCGAAAAACAGGAAGCACAGAACTTATAAACATTATTTCCAAGCTCCCCACAAGAGAAATAAAAATCCATAATCATTGAAATTTTCCAATATAATAAGAAGAGCAAGCAGATGAGAACATGTTTACGGCTCCTCTCTGCCAAAGAGAATGGACTAGCATGTACTTTCAACCCCCTTTAGGGGGAGGACCAGGTATAATAAAGCCCAGCACAGCTTGTCTCCACCAGGAAATAAAATGATCACCTGCTTATCCATCATTGACTTCACACAGAGGGATGGCACCAATAAAACAATGATTTTTATAGAGCTCTGAAGGGAGACAAAGCCCATCAAACATACCTCACAGCTTTATAGCTTAAAAAATATGTCCCTCAGAAAGAGACTTTCACAAACCAACTTCTCTCCATCTTTTTTCTCCCTTCCAAACCATTGTTTTCACAATATATTCACTGTAGGGATCTCAGATTCCAGCATCCCTCTGGATCTCTGTGATTCGAATGTCTTTATTAAGAGGGAAATGTCCTGAGCGCTGCACTCAAATGTCTTGTAACTGGGACAGCCCTGAGTTGCACCTCAACCAGACCAGACTAACTGAGACAGGAAGAATAGAGGGCCAGACATGGGTTAGGAGATGTTTTTATTATTATTATTATTATTATTATTATTATTATTATTATTATTATTCTAAACAATAAGTATCTTCTCCCTTCCTAGGGAGGGGCTCTCCACACTAAATCTTTGAACTTTTAGCCTCTGAACTTTTGTTTATTCAACTCAAGGGACTTTTAACAACACTATAACCCAGACACTGCAGAGATAGCAAGGATGCCCTGAAGGTTCTTACTGACAGGAAGACAATCAGATGATGGCAGTGCAGTCCACAGCAAGGGTAGGTTTGGTAGAGAGTGTGAATAGGTTCTCTCTCTCTCTCTCTCTCTCTCTCTCTCTCACACACACACACACACACACACACACACACACACACACAAATGATAGCTTAGCTATCAAAATCCAAAGCAGAGAATACAGCACATTCTTATTCCTTGCTGGTGACACTTGAAATACAAGGCATTTTGGAAGACAGTTTAGCAATCTCTTACAGAAGAGAGCACATACTTATTGTATAATCCAGCAACTGTACTCCTTGATATTTACCACACGAGTTTAAAACTTATGATCAATGTTGCATAGTGTAAGACCCGAAAAGCCTTACGTCCGGGATGTCCCACTCACAGAGACGCAGACACGGAAATCGATGCAAAAAAACGCAAGAGGTTTATTGATCCAGCATGCTGGGGTCGGCCTGAAATCGAGATGGAAGCAACCCTGTGTAGCTAAAGCATACATCTTTTATACATTTTTTTAGAGCAGTTCTCAGTCACAGTTTAGGGCTGGCAGTTAACCTTTAACCGCATTAAGGGGGCAGATTTAAGGACCGGAGACATTGTGTGGGCCTTTCTAGACAATCAGATGACTATCTCTTCAACAGTTTTCTGTGAAATGAAAAACTGTGAAGATGGATAATGAGGGAGACTGTGGATATGCAGAGCCAGGGAGATCTGGGGGGGGGGTCCCTAAATCTCTTGCTCAACTGTGCTATGAACCTTACAAATCAAATGTCTAAAAACTAACATGTAGTCATAAACATAAAATCTGTTAAATGTTAGATTGTCTTAGTTGGGAGTTACTATTGCTGTGATGAAATAAATACCATGACCAAAAGCTACTCGGAGAGGAAAAGGTTTATTCAGCTTACATTTACACATTATAGTTTATTATCAAAGGAAGTCAGGATGGGAACTCAGACAGGTCAGGAATCTGGAGACAGGAGCTGACACAGAGGCCATAGAGGACAGCTTCTTACTGGCATATTCCTAGTGACTTGCTCAGCCTGCTCTCTTATAGAACCCAGGACCACCAACCCAGGCATGGTACCACACACAGTAGGGTGGGGGTAGAGCAGGCTGAGCAAGCCAGGGGAAGCAAGCCAGTAAAGAACATCCCTCCATGGCCTCTGCATGAGCTCCTGCTTCCTGACCTGCTTGAGTTCCAGTCCTGACTTCCTTTGGTGATGAACAGCAATGTGGAAGTGTAAGCTGAATAAACCCTTTCCTCCCCAAGTGCTTCTTGGTCATGATGTTTGTGCAGGATAGAAACCCTAACTAAGACAGCATGTAAGTCCCTTTGCTAACAGATAAGCCCAGGGAAACCAGGAATGTGCAACACACAGAGTTGTATTTTCAAAGTGAGAGTTTTATACCCTGCTTTTTGCCCAGAAGGCTGAGAATGCTTGTGGTTAGCAGTCTGGTAATCTCTGTGCTATCTGTATGGCCAGGCCTCACCAGCTCCCCCAAACCCTTAACTAAAGCTTATTATCTCAGTCAACCTTTAGCCATATCCTCCCCCAAACCCTTATCATATGCTTGTTTATATTGGAGGCTGCTTCCTCAGTTAATCTACAGAACCTATTTTTATGGAAGATATCATTTGTGTTTTACAAGAGTTTCAAAGCAATCGTGTCTTAAGCTTTGTTGGGCACACAGGATTGAGTTAATTATCACCAGGAAACTTTTTCCAAATTGTGCTGTGCTTAAACATGTCTAAAGTTACCTGGTGTCAGATGCTCCAAGTTTGATGCAACACTGGCTACTGAATTGTGTTGAACTGGACTTCCTTCCAACCACTCACAGATTGCCTGGCTGCTGATTGTGTTATTTGCAGAGATCCACCCATAGTCTCATTGAGGCATTTTCTCAGTTGAGGTTCCTTCCTCTTAAATGACTCTAGCCTGTGTCAAGTCAACATAAAATTAGCCAGCACAATTGACCTCTTGTCAACTTGACACAGAACACAATTTAAGACATAACCTTTCATTTTTTTGGTTCTTGCCCCCAAGATCTCAGATTAAAAAATACCACAAATACAAAACAAATTAGAAACTTAAAGATGGTCCAGTGTAGAAGGATTTTAATCTAGGCAGCATGGCGGCTCTGGCAAAGGATCACATCCAGAGACCTAGGTCTGTGTGATCTGACTGGAATGCAGACGCACCATACACTTTTAATTCCTCTGGCTGAAATGCAGATACACCCTTAGTACACACCTTTAATCCCAAACAATGTAGGTAAGGTTAGTTTGTAGAAGGAAGCAGCCAAGTTTGAAAGTGATGACTAATTGAGGAGCAAACACAAAATCAAATCAGAGAAAATTTTGACAGACTGAGTCAGAAATACAATATGCCCAGCTCTACGGAGAACAGCACAGGAGAGGACTTCAGAGATCAGCACGGAAAGATGGGAAGGGAAGATAGAGTTACTGAGACAGTTTTACAGAGACAAGTTGCAAGTAAAGACAGAGACAAGTTGCAGGTAAAGACAGAATGAGCAGGAAAATGAGGATTCAGAAGATTAGAACAGATTGCCAGAGTTAATTTGAGGTCAAGCATGATATACCCACTCCAGTAATGACTCACGTGACAGGACTAGAAACCTGGACACAGTCCCGAGGTGAAAAGTTCATGGAAACTTGGTCTCCTGGAACCCTGGCATCCTGTATAACAAATGCTCCAAACTTGTCCTTGCAAATGGATCTGTGTGCTTTCTTTCAGTATTGTTTTATTATAGGTGCCTCCAAGCAATGACTTGTCAAATACCTAAACAAAACTGAACCTTGCTTCCTGGCCTTCACCAATGCCCTAGGTAGTCCTTGAGCCAACTCTGGGCTTGGAATTCAGTAAGAATGGTACCTATTTAGTAACATTCAGAATTGCCTCTAGTATTGTAAAAGAGATAGAGGAACTAGAGTATTGCATTATTCATGAGAAGGTTAGCTAGAGCTGAACTCCCTAATTAGAACCCTGACTTGGGCGTGAAAGCCTTTGCCCCAGGAGTATAGAGACCTCACACCTGGCTTCTAAGACTATAGCTGACCTTAGATAGAGCTGACTTTGTCTCAGTTGTTTTATTGCCCAGTTCCTGCCAGTCTTTGTGTTTACATTTCCTCTGTTTTGTCTAAGAGTCATTAAGCATCCTGTAACCTCATTGTACCTTGCTGATGTGTCACCTAACTTCCCTATTTTCTTCTGTATTAAAATGCTGGTGCCCAATTTGACAAATCACATTCAGATACGGCACACACCCTCTTGGCCGGATTTGTTTGTCATTTCTCACCGACTCCTGCCCACCTGACTGGGACCCTGATTTCTCCTGCAGATTGGGGGGGGGGGGCAACTGAGGCTGGTCTGTGGCACAAGAAGAGCAATTCAATGGAAAGCCAAGGGAAGCCAGATTGAATCAGTGAGCTTGGTGAGGACTTTGAGCCAGAACAGCTGAGTTGAGCCAGACAGAGTTCAGAAATTGCTAGAAAGGATGAGGTTATTCAACAGTAAGCCTCCCAGAGGACAATTACATCTAGTGAATAAAAGTTATTTTTACACCATAGTTTTTACCAACTTAAACACCTTTAAAGTTCAATTTCTAAAAAAAAAAAAAATCTAATGTCATCTTTAAAACCCAAAATCTCTTTTAAAAGTTCAAAGTCTTTCAATTGTGAGATTCTATAAAATCAAAAATAAGAAATGCTTTCTTACTTCAACAAGGAAGAACCGGGCACAGTCACAATCTGAACAAAGTAAAACCACACTCCAACAGTGTAAATGATTCAATGTTCAATATCTGGGATTCACTCACAATCTTCTGGGCTCCTCAAAGGGGGTTGGGTCACATCTCCATCTCTGTCTTCTGCAGCACACAGATTGTCTTCTAAGCTTGTGCAGGCTGTACTCCCTGGAATCCATGGTATTGGCTTCTCCAAAATCCTGAGGTTTTCTGCTATAAGTAGACTACACTTTGACCAATAGCCTCTCCTGGGCTCTCTTCATGGCGCAAAGCCTCAACTTTTCCCCATAACTCCTTCAATCCTGGGGCTCCACTGCTACTCCAGCTACTCCAGCTACTCCAGCTGCACCGTGGGCTCTTCTGGCCCTTCATAGTGCCAAGCCTCAGCTGCTAAAAGGGGTAAACTTTGTGCATTGTGTGAAGGTCTGTCTCTGTATACTCAATTGTTAATTTTGTACCAGCAGAGATCTATTGACCCCCACGTCAGTTTTTCTATTTGGTAAACATTTACCTTCCTCACTTGCTGATTAACTTAGTAAAAATCTGACTAAGCGGATAGCTGGGCAAGAAGGGGAAGGTGGGACTTCCATACAGTGAAAGGGTCTCTGAAAGAAGAAATCAGAAGTGGGAATTTGCCAGGGGAACTCGGAGAGAAACAGCTGTGCCAAGGCTGGGAGAGAGATAAAGAACTAGCCACGTGGTAGGAACTGGGCTGGAATAATCAGGATAATTTTGATGAACTACCTGAGACTCTATAGGTCCAGCTATATGTTTAAGCTTTAATAAATATTAATAATTCTCTGTGTCCTTATTTAACCACTGCCGGGTACAAGGAAGTCCCACTATAGCTCTTCATGACCCCTTCATGCCTTCAAAACCAGTGCCTGCCAACACGAGGTCTAACCTTGACCACCTCTGAACGCAGCTAACATGTGCTGACTCTGAGGGAACATTTTCCAGAAATGTTTCCTCGATGATGTTGTTTTTCTCTTAATGACGACTGATTCCTCAGCACCAGATCACCAGCATTCGTTGTCCAAGAAAAAGAAAGGTTTTGTGTCCGGTTTCTTGTTGATCACACCCAATCCTTCAGTTCCAGCTAGCTGACCAGACACTGCACATTCTTCACACAAATGACCCAGTAGGGTTTTTTAAGGTTGGTTTTTTTTTTTTTGCTTTCCTCTGAAAGTCCACAAGCCAGGCCTCCATTGTCTCCACTGCTGTCAACGTTCTTTTCTTCTAAACTCCTACATAACACTAAGCTCTCAACACTCAGTGGCTTTCCAAGCCCAAAGTTCCAAGTCCTTCTTCCATAATCCTCCCAGAAACAACATGGTCAGATCTGTTACAGCAATACCCTACTATCCAACTTGTCTTAGGGTTGCTACTGCTATGATGAACTACCATAACCAAAAGCAACATAAGGCGGGGAAGGTTTTATTCAGCTTACACTTCTACAGCTTAGCTCATCACTGAAGAAAGTCAGGACAGGCACTCAAACAAGACAGGAATCTGGAAGCAGGAGCTGATGGACAGGTAGTAGAGAGAGGCTACTTACTGGCTTGTTCCTGGTGGCTTGTTGAGCCTGCTTTCTTATACAATCCAGGACCACCATACCAGGGATGGAACCACTCACAATGGTCTGGGTCTTCCCTCATCAATCACTAACTAAGAAAATAATATACAGACCTGCCTACATCCAAGTCTTTTTTTTTTTTTTTTTTTTTTTTTGGTTTTTCAAGACAGGGTTTCTCTGTATAGCCCTGGCTGTCCTGGAACTCACTCTGTAGACCAGGCTGGCCCCAAACTCAGAAATCCACCTGCCTCTGCCTCCCGAGTGCTGGGATTAAAGACATGCCATCCAAGTCTTATGAAGGCATTTTCTCAACTGGGCTCTCCTCTCAGATGATTCTAGCCATTATCAAACTGACATAAAATTAGATAGCACAGTGACATATGCTTTTCTTTTTTAAAACATGAAAGCTGGGATAAAATGTTTATTCAGTATGCATGAGGTCCTAGATTTGATCCCGTGAACTCAAAAGTGAAAAAAGATTAAAAAGTAAATTCTGTATTTTAAAAGGCTTTCATTTGAAATTCTGCTGTTATCTCACAACAAAAAATATCTTCTTAAAATGGTTAAGATGGAAAATTACATATTTGGAGAAATACTGGAGGCTATGAATATGTAGGAACAGGAAACATGGACAGTCATATAGATAAGATCACAGTTTAGAAAATTACATATTTGGAGAAATACTGGAGGCTATGAATATGTAGGAACAGGAAATATGGACAGTCATATAGATAAGATCACAGTTTAGAAAAGTGTGCCGGGGCTGGAGAGATGACTCAGTGGTTAAGAGCATCAACTGCTCTTCTGAAGGTCATGAGTTCAAATCTTAGCAACCACATGATGGCTCACGGCCAACCATGACGAGATCTGATGCCCTCTTCTGGGGTGTCTGAAGACAGCTACAGTGCACTTACTTACATATAATAAATAAATAAATATTTTTAAAAAGAAAAGAAAAGTGTGCCAGGCACAGTGGCACATACCAATCACCCAATCATTTGGGAGGACAGGTCAGACACTCCCACAATCTAATAATAATAATAATAATAATAATAATAATAATAATAATAATAATAATATAACATAAAACTAGATAGCACAGTGACATATGCTTTTCTTTTTAAAAAATGGAAGCTGGGATATACAAGATAGATAGATAGATAGATAGATAGATAGATAGATAGATAGATAGATAGAGATATTGTCTTAGTCAGGGTTTCTATTCCTGCACAAACATCATGACCAAGAAGCACTTGGGGAGGAAAGGGTTTATTCAGCTTACACTTCCATATTGCTGTTCATCAATGAAGGAAATCAGGACTAGAACTCAAGCAGGTCAGAAAGCAGGAGCTGATGCAGAGGCCATGGAGGGATGTTCCTTACTGGCTTGCTTCCCCTGGCTTGCTCAGCCCACTCTCTTATAGAACCCAAGACTGCCAGCCCAGAGATGGTCCCACCCACAAGGGGCCTTTCCCCCTTGACCACTAATTGAGAAAATACCCCACAGCTAGATCTCATGGAGGTACTTCCCCAACTGAAGCTCCTTTCTCTGTGATAACCCCAGCTGTGTCAAGTTGACACAAATCTAGCCAGTACAATTGACCCCTTGTCAACTTGACACACAAATATATCACTAGTAAGCCTCAATCCTTAGTTCTTATTCAACCCCAAGATCTTAAATAACTTTAAAAGTCCCACAGTCTTTACATACTAAAAGTTCAATCCTTTTAAAATATCCAGTATCTTTTAAAATTCAAAGTACTTTAAAATTCAAAGTCTCTTAACTGTGGGCTTCATTTATAAACTTCCTTCAAGAGGGAAAAATATCAGGGTACAGTCACAGTCAAAAGCAAAAATCAATCTCCAACCATCCACTGTCTGGTATCCAACTCACCACCTTCTGGGCTCCTCCAAGGGCTTGGGTCACTTCTCCAATCATGCCCTTTGAAGCACACACATTGTCCTCTAGGTTCCAGATGCCTGTACTCCATTGCTGCTGCTGTTCTTGGTGGTCATCTCATGGTACTGGCATCTCCAAAATGCTTCTGTAACTAGGCTTCAACAATAGCCTCTCATAGGCTCTCTTCATGGTGCCAAGCCTCAACTCCTTTGCATGACCCCTTCAGTCCTGGGCCATCAATTGCAAGCGAGGCTGCACCATCACCAGAGGCCTTCCATGACCTCTCACAGTGCTTCCGTGGCCTCAGCTGCTCTGCATGACTCCTTCGTGCCTCTAAAACCAGTACCACCTAGGTAACTCTTACACATTACCAAGTCCAGTCACAGCACAAGGTACAACCATGGCTATCTCTGGAACACAGCCTCCTTGTGCTTTCAGAAAACATTTCCCAGAAGATGTCACCTCATGATGCTGGTCTCTTCTTAATCACTGCTAATTTCTTAGCTCCAGCTAACCAGCATCAATGGTCCCAGTAATGCCAAGTTTTTGCTATAGTAGTTCTGGTATCTTGTTAATCACAGCTGATTCTTCAGCCCCAGCTAACCACAACCACAGAATCTTCACAAAGTAACAATGGCCCTGAAAAAGTCTTTAATTTTCCCTCTGAAATTTCACAAGCTAGGCCTCCATCTTCTGCACTGTTCTCAACATTATCTTCCAACTCCTACATAACATCCCACAGAGCTCTTAACAGAGAATGGATCTTCTGGCCCAAAGTTCCAAAGTCCTTCCACAGTCCTCCCCAAAACAGGGTCAGGTTGTCACAGGAATACCCCACTCTGCTGGTACCAATTTGTCTTAGTCAGGGTTTCTATTCCTGCACAAACATCATGACCAAGAAGCACTTGGGGAGGAAAGGGTTTATTCAGCTTACACTTCCATATTGCTGTTCATCACTGAAGGAAGTCAGGACTGGAACGAAAGCAGGTCAGAAAGCAGGAGCTGATGCAGAGGCCATGGAGGGATGTTCTTTACTGGCTTGCTTCCCCTGGCTTGCTCAGCCCGCTCTCTTATAGAACCCAAGACTGCCAGCCCAGAGATGGTCCCACCCACAAGGGGCCTTTCCCCCTTGACCACTAATTGAGAAAATATCCCACAGGTAGATCTCATGGAGATACTTCCCCAACTGAAGCTCCTTTCTCTGTGATAACCCCAGCTGTGTCAAGTTGACACAAACCTAGCCAGTACAGATATATAGATATCTATCTATCTATATGTATATATAAAGAAATAAAGCGCCGGGTGTGGTGGCCCTTTTATCCCAGCACTCAGGATCCAGAGGCAGGTGGATTTCTGAGTTTCAGGCCAGCCTGGTCTACAAAGTGAGTTCCAGGACAGGCAGGGCTATACAGAGAAATCCTGTATCAAAAAAAAGAAAGAAAGAAAGAAAGAAAGAAAGAAAGAAAGAAAGAAAGAAAGAAAATATAAAAGCCAAAGCAAAAGCAAAAACTGTGTCAAAAGAAATACAGAGAGAATACTATTACAAAATATAGAATTCAGGCAAATCAGTCAGTGAAGAGCTTGCAATGCTAGTATAAATTTGCATGCCCTGCAGTCATGTTCAATGAAAAGAGAGATGTACTAGCATGTACTAATACAAATGTGCACTTGAAATCCTAACACTAGGGGGATGGTGAAAGAAGAACGCCTTGAGCTTACTGGCCAGCCCAATTAGTCAAATAGCAAGCTCTAAGTTCAGTAAAAATAAATAAAATTATATATATAGTTGGAGAGCAATTGGGGGAGACAAGCAGTGTTAACTTCTGCCTTACAGACACACTCACACACACAAACACACATGCACAGAAAAACAGATGGCTAAAATTTTACAAATCTTTCACACTGGTTTTGTGTGCCAATTTGACACAACTTCAGAGTCATCACAAAGAAAGGAGCCTCCGTTGAGGAAGTGCCTCCGTGAGATCCAACTGCAGGGCATTTTCTCAACTAGTAAACAGTGAGGGAGGGCCCAGCCTATTGTGTGGTGCCATCCCTGGACCAGTGTATAAGAAAGCAGGCTGAGCAAGCCATGTGAAGCAAGCCAGTAAGCAGCATCCCTCCATGTCCTCTGCATCAGCTCCAGCATACAGGTTCCTGCCCCATATGAGTTCCTGTCCTGACTTCCTCTGGTGATGAACAGCAATGTGTCCATCTTGGGGTTTTTTTTTTGGTCATGGTGTTTTGTCAAAGCAATAGAAACCCTAAGACCACCATATAAAGAAGCATAACCAAATGAAGCTGGGATGAAATGAGGGAGAGAATCATAGAGCTGTGAGGAGGCTCGGTCCCAGATCTGCATCTCTGTGTGCATTGTTCCAAACACACACGTTTCCTCCACTAGATCCTCTTTTTCCTCCTGAAGCATGGAAGGTCAACACCTGTGCAACTGTGTTTGATCAGGCATGAGTCCAGCAAAATGGTACGTATGTTCAAAACAAATTTATGATCAGAGAATCTAGAGAGAATAATGTAATATGATTGCCTCCTGGAGACTCTAATCCACAATAACATTTTAAAGGCTTTGAGAACTTGCAATAAAGAAAACTTTACTTAATCTGCTTCATGAGTCTATTGGACTCGAAGTCAGCATTATCTTTCTGGTTTGTTTTTTTTAACTTAAGCCCACTGGCAATTTCTGTGTTAGAGCTCTGTGGAAAGAGGAGGGAAGCTTTATCCTCAGATAAATTCTAAGATGGACACTGGGAAATTCCTTTGTCGTGTAAAACTTCATAACAAATCTGGGTTTGGTGTGCACACTTGTGTTCTCGGAACTCAGAAGGCTAAGGCAGGTAGGTCAGGAGTTCAAGACCATCATGAGCATCGTGGCAAGATCCAGTCTCAAAAATAAAAATAAAAAAAATAAAATAAAATAAAACAAGGAGAAGGAGGAGAAGGAAGAGGAGAAGAAGGAAGAGGAGGAGGAGGAAGTGAAGAAGGAAAAGGAGAAAGAGGAAGAAGAGAGGAGAAGGAAGAGGAGGGGGAAAGGGAGGGGAGCAAAGAAATGACAAAACACATGAAACCTCCTTGGCACCACCTAGGTCTTTGGGCAGAACAGTGAGGGTTGGAGCATGCATGTACTTAAATGGTTTATTTCTGTGACTTCTTTCTTTAGTATTGTGAAATGACATTACAAGAAACTGCTTAATATGAGGTCATAAATGTCATTTCAGACATAAAATTCTCATAGAACAATTGTCTTAAAGACATATCTACAGAATTGGTTTTGGCTTTTGGTTGTTTTTTTTTTGTTTGTTTTGTTTTGTTTTAAATCTAAAACTCTTTTCTGTCCCACAAGCAATGTAATGGACTGATGTCTCTCCTCATCTGAAAATGAAGAAACATGAACACTGGTGTTGCTGCACAAGTGTCAGCTGATGTTGTACTAAACAGCGGGGCCCACTCAGCCACCCCTTCCTAGGCAAATAGCTCGTCTTCCTCTTTCAAGAGAAATTGACCTGGTTTAAAAATATGTAATTTCATATTTTTCATATATTTCATAACTGTAAACTAATTTTCTTATGAATTTATGAACACAGCCATGAAAGCTCCTGTCAATGTCACGATGCAGAAAGACCATATCCTCAGAAGCAAGGATGAGAGAAAACTGATTAAAATGCGGTAGATAAGCAGTGCCCGCCATACATCATGCGGCACTGAGAGGAGCTCAGGTTTTAATATCCTAAAGATGCATAGGAGCAGATGCTGTTACTGGCTTCAGAGAGTCCTCAAGGAAACATAAATATAAAACTGCAGTTACCCGAGAATGTTTAGGGGCCTTGTGGCAGCAGAGAGACAGAGGGTCACCACAGCACACTATCAAGATAAGGCACCAGGGAAATGTCTGGATTTATGAGAGCTGTCAGCCGTAGAAGAAGCTGGAGTCTTTGATATCTCTAACAACAACTGGATGTAGATATTTTTCCCATGTGGAAATTATTCATTGGTCAACTTACAGTCACGAGTCCCAATTCTTCCAATTAAGATTCCATGGGAAATCTAATCTTTGAGAATAAGCATTCTAGGGGGGGGTGGGGGCGGGGGTTGTCTCCTCACTACAGCCAAGCATGGAAAAAAAAAAAAAAAAAAAAAAAAAAACCTTTCCAGGCCAACTTAAAATCAAATTGCCATCTGTCCTCATCAGGGAGACTGGTGATGATCTACCAAAGACACTGTTTCAAGTTCATCATGAGTACCTACTGCATTTGGTTAAGAAGAACCTGAGTATTCCTTACATTTCTGGTTGCTGTGACAACATATCTGAAAGAGACACTTAAAAACCAGGACCTGCCTAGAGAGAGGCCTCAGTAGTTAAAAGTATGTGCCACTCTCCCAGAGGACCAGAGTTGGTACCCCATCACCTATATGAGGCTACTCACAATGGCTGCCTCTCCAGCTAGGAGGACCAGACATGACCCCTTGGCCTCTGCAAGCATCCACATCCATATGGCTCAATGAGCAGACACACATGCTCACAAATATAAAGAAAACGAGTCTGAATCCAGGAAGAGCTATCGTGGCTCACAGCTTTAAAGGTTTTCAGTTCATCACGGTCAGGAACTTCTTGTGGGTAAGACCATGTGTTCAAGGGGAGGGGAGGAGAGAAAGAGTAAGGGGGGAAATGGAGGAGGGGAAGAGGCAGATGGAGGGGGTGAAGAGGAGGTGGAAGAAGGGGAAAAGAGTAGAAAGAAAGGAAGAAGTGTTGTAGTAGAAAAATCTTCTGGTCAAGAATAGACTCCGGCGTGGGTAGACACCTAACACCCCAGTTCATCACCATCACTCTGGCTAAGGGGCCACCCCTAGAAAGCCAGCTGTGATTAAAACATGTTTAAGAGGTGGGCAAAAATAATTAGCTCCCAACCTTTTCCTTCCCAGAATCCTCATGGACTGCAGCCACATAAGGGTTTTAATACGTAAGGGGATTTTTCAGAAAAAAAATGCAACTTTTTTTTGTTCTTCTTTCTTTTTTCTTTTTTTTACTTTTTTCTTTTTTTTTCCCCCTTGTTCCGGCCAGCCCCGCTCGTTCCGGTCGTTCTTTCTTTTTTCTAAACATGCTTTTCTTAACACCTTGAGTTTTTTCCGAACATTTGGGACTTCCTTCTCTATCTCTAAAGCTCCCCCCACCCCAATACAGCTGCTTGTCAATCAAGTGTCTGACCTGCTTACCACATTAAATTGCATGGCTTTTTCCCTGCCCCCCACCCCCATCCCTATTCTGCTCAGAATGAAAGAGGTGCTGAAGTTTTACAATTTGCCTGCTAGGCAGTTTGTCTTTAAACTCTAATAAAATTGTCATTGTGCTTCTATTTAAGTACACTTTTAAATTATTTTATTAATGAGACTAGGAACTTGAAGGGAGATCCAATTTCCCCTGCACTAGGAAGAAGTAGAAGAGAAAATGGTGGAAGGACAAAGAGTGGAAGAAGGAGAGAAAGGTGGGTAGGGCATGGCAGAAAACAGAGTAGACAAGTGTTTTAGAGTTTTACTGCTGTGAACAGACATCATGACCAAGGCAACTCTTATAAGGACAATTTTTGTTTTCGAGACAGGTGTTCTCTGTATAGCCCTGGCTGTCCTGGAACTCACTTTGTAGACCAGGCTGGCCTCGAACTCAGAAGCTGGCTTACAGGTTCACAGGTTCAGTCCATTCCAGGCAGTCATGGTGCAGATAGAACTGAGAGGTCTACATCTTCATCTGAAGACTCCTAGCAGAATACTCAATTCCAGGCAGTTAGGGTGAAGTTCTTTATAGCCCACACCCACGGTGACACATCTACTCCAACAGGGCCACACCTTCTAATAGTGCCACTCCCTGGGCCAAGCATATACAAACCATCACAAGAGAAGGAAAGAGGGAAAACAAAAAAACAAAAAAACAGTAAGCCATTCTCTTTCGCTCTGGGAAAGTCCCTGTGTTCCTTCCTGTCACTTATTCGCTTATCTTCCTTCACTCCGTGGGGGAACAATGGAGTGTAAAAGGATACTTTCTCCAAATAGTATCTTTCTAGTTAAAAAATAATACCTGAACCTCAGCAGATGGTAAAATGAACCAACCTGGCAAATCATCATATCAGTAAAATAATGAAGGGGGTGGTTCTGATGCTAAGGTCCTGTTTCCCCAACTGGTTCTTTATTTGTCAGTAAAGAAAACCAGGGGCCAATTGCTGGGTGGAAAGTAGAGGCGGGACTTCCAGGTCCCGGGAGAAAAAGGCAGGCAGATGCAAGGAAGCAGAGGGGAGGTTGTTTGTTTGTTTGTTTTGTTTGTTTGTTTGTTTGTTTTTCCTGCCTTGCTTTGAAGGAAGAACTCAGCAACCGTATGTTGTCGCTAGGGAGCTGGGCCCTGTGACTGGGAGCTGGATGGTCATGGATGTTTGGCAGAAGCTAGGTGGGACTAGCCACTGAAGTTTGGGGCAGATAGAGAGACAGGGATAAAAATATTAATGAGGGCATGCTTTTCCAGGCGGGAGACAGTAACGCCCAGTAATTATGCCAAGAAGGCAAGTTATAAAGGAACTAACTATTTGTGTGTCTTTTATCCACGCATTCAAGATAAGCTGAGAAGGGACTGGTAGTGTAATCACCTCCTGGAGCTAAAGGCAGGTAGAGCCAAAGGGAATGCGGGTGAGGACTGGTAGATCTGTAGGTCCTGGAGCAAAGGTAGAAACATAAAACCACACGCAACAAAATAACATGTCTAATGAAGAAAACCTATTAAGGTTTTAATGACCAGAGACTGAAAATCAAAGGGTAGAAAATTATAAACAAGGAAGTAAGAGTTATTGCAAATTTGTTTGTTTTTTGTTTTTCTTCGAGACAGGGTTTCTCTGTAAAGCCCTGGCTGTCCTGGAACTCACATTGTAGACCAGGCTGGCCTCGAACACAGAAATTCACCTGCCTCTGTCTCCCGAGTGCTGGGATTAAAGGCGTGCGCCACCACGCCCACCTTGAGTTATTGCAAGTTAACTGCATCTTCATTTAAAGTACCACCGTGTTCCATAGGTTGCCCACCTCCTCTTCCAAGGGACACCCTGGACTTGACCAATGAGAAACACCATAGATTTCACCATTTACTTCCCTCCCTGAGGAGATTCCCTCAAGGAATTCATTTTCATCAAGCTCCATTATCCATCATCCACTGGAATCAGCATGCAATTTGGATTTAAACACTATTGTTGGTTATCTAGGGATATTCAGAGTACTGGAGTGAATTTAGTTCGTTGGTTGGTTTTGGTAACCCTAGGCATGAAACCCAGGCCTTCCTGCATGCTAAGTAGATGCCATGCAACTGTTATGCCCCTGGGGGTTACTCTTTTCATTGATTTATTTTTTATTTCTAAAAATAACAGGAAAGAAACAGTGCTCAATATATTTTTTAAGTTAACACGTTTTTATACTGTTTAAGACACCACCGTTGGAAAAGGATTAGAATACATCACCCACAAAATATGGTATAAGAGAAAATGTCTTGATATGGAAGAATTTTGAAACCCTGGAATGCTTTCTCTGTCTGAAAACAGCATTTCTAGACAGAGCTTAATTCTCATCCTGTCCCTTCTTAATCCATTCTGCTCCAAACCTAGGCGTGAATTGGCACCACACTCGAATTCACATGTTCACTTTGTTTATATTTTGCTTCGAATGACAGATTTATATTAGTGAAGAATGAGTTAATAGGAAATTTCTTTGTTGCACAGAAGAGCATTATTGAGATTCTAAGGAAATCTTTAAGTGCTCTTTCAAACTAACATACCTGAATGCATTTAAGTAATGTTTCCCAAAAGGGAAGGGCAGAGGTGATCTCCCTTTCTTGTTGTTGTTGTTGTTGTTGTTGTTAATTAATATTATTATCCAGTTTTTAATTGGCATATAATATAATGAGTTATAAAGATTTTGCCCTTCACCCTGTTTTGCCTTCCTTTTCTCTAGTCTCCTGCCTCCTGAAAATAATCTCCCTTCTGCTTTTATATCACACACACACACACACACACACACACACACACACACACACACACACGCACGCGCGCGCACACACACACACACACACACAATTTAATTGAGATTCTATATATGAGAAAAAAAATGAGTTATTTCTGTTTCCCCCATTAACTTTTCTTCTCCACTTATCCTTTCATGTCCTTCCCCCAAGAGATAGCCTCTTTTCTTTTCTTTTCTTTTCTTTTCTTTTCTTTTCTTTTTGTTCTTTCTTTTTTTTTTTTTCAGAAACAATGGTAACTCAATATCTGAGCACAACAACTAGAATCTTAATCTTGTAAGCCATATATAAAATTTAAATCCTCTGGTGATGAATCCTGGCAGATCAGCAATTGAAACTGGGAGACACTAGCAGCCACATCTTGTCCTTATGCTATCCCCATCCAAAAAGCCCTTAACTCTCTCCTGCTTCATCTCATCCTCCACCCAACCCGGAAGTCCTGCCTACTCGCTCAGTGATTGATTCCTTTATTCATTGGGGGATGGTTCACAAGGAGTCATCTGAGTACAAGACTCATACCTCCTTCGCAACCCCTCCTAGGAGAGCAGAATTAGCATCAAAATACAAGCAATCCCAGGGCTATTCACAACACTTCTCCCTTTCTGCTCTAATAAAAATCAAAACTTTTCTCTCAAATATAAATTGAGCACAACTATTAATTTTGTAATTTATAAAGTACAGATAGACCTAACACCCAGACCATCATTTTTGTCAATAAAATAGAACACTGTCATCTATCCTAACTTAAAAGACTTATAATAACACCTGACTTATGCCCTGGCTTTAGATTGTATGCCATCTGAAAACCGTCCTCTCAATTCCGTTCTCTCAATGTAAATAGCCTGGGTTGTCTATGAGACTATAAGTTGTCTTTCAACCCTGTCAGAAATCTGAGAATGACCAATATTATCTGAAGATACAGAAAGCCTAACACAGCTTCCAGAACTGAGACAAATTGTAGAGACAGCTGCCGACCTATACAGCCCCAGTAAGTCAGGAAGTTGGAGCATCAGTCTTCAGCCTTCTGGCCCAGGATCATCTGACAGACCTTTGAAAAACAGGAATTATTAAGGACTAGCCTATTCTGTCTTGGCAGAACTAAGCTGTCCTAGCTGTAACTTGTATCCACTCAAGGACAGTACAGGTCTACAGGAGAGATAGGCAATTTTTGCTCAGTGGCCACCTAGTCACAATGTTCTGTTGCTTCTTTGAATCCACAAATGGGGAGCAGATTTGTCTCAACAAGTGAATAAATAACATTAAATGTCACATTCTGTAGATTTCTGACATTTTTGAAAGCCAACTGTCTATGTATAGTAATCTGTACTGTTGTCCATTAATTACCCTTGGCTATTTCTAATAAAAATATCTGAAAACAACCTAACAATAAACTCAGAACCATGGATTTGCTATTTGACCCTTAACTCACAGGCTTAAACATCTCAGATCAGTTTATAATAGCATTTATTTTAACTCACAGGCTTAAACATCTCAGATCAGCCTATAATAGCATTTATAGAAGGACTGTACTTACAAAGCCTTGTACTTACAAAGTTTTTGTATTAATAGAAGAAATTTATACCAATGAAACCTTGATTCTATATCAAAATAAATTCTGTACCAAAATAAAGAAATTATGACTTCAACTTAGTAACAATTATAAAGACTTCTACCAAATGAGATTATGGCTATACAATCAATTCTAGCTATTTCCTCCCTGTTCCAATTATGACCATTTCTAAATTCCCTAGAAAGACAACCTTAGAATTACCACCTCCAACCCCAAAGCCCAGGGAACTGGGATGACAACTTTTATAAATTCTTCAAGCTGAATATGGGGATTGAGATATTTTTAAGGGGGCGGGGGGGGGGAATGGGGTAGTTGGTTGGCCTTAAGAAGGCAACACCAATGATTGATTATATTAGTCTCTGATGTCTGTGTCCTGACTGGATCCAGCTGAAAGTCCGAGACATCATGAGTTTAAGCAGGTCAGTTCTGCATGTCTGACAATGAGACTCACCAAGGCTGTATATTCTGTAATATACAAATCTCAAAACAAACTTTTAGTATCATCGAGATAACTTTTTTGTTTGATTCTCTGGAATATAGTTCTATGGGGCTGACCCTTAATGAAGTCTGAACCATATTACTCTGGAAGGTGTATAGACACTAATCACCTTTTCTAAAAACACAAAGACAATGCCTTTCTCCCAAATCAGCATATCCTTGAGCCAGTAATAAGAACAACCTTTATATTGACCTCTCACAGAGGAATAATATAACCACAAAACTCAAAAATCACACCCATTTTGAACATTAAAACAATCCAAAACAAATTAAGTAAATAAGAATACTGGGGGGCTGGAGAGCTGGCTCAGCAGCGAAGAGCACTGACTGCTCTTCCAGAGGTCCTAAGTTTAATTCCCATCATCCACATGGTGGCTCACAACTATCTCTAATGGGATCCAAAGCCCTCTTGTGGTTGTCTAAAGACTGTGACAGTGTACTCACATACATTAAATAAATAAATAAATGAATAGATAAATAAATAAATAAATAAATCTTTAGCAGGGTAGTGGTGGCGTACACCTTTAATCCCAGAACTTGGGAGGAAGAGCCAGGCAGATTTCTGAGTTCAAGGCCAGCCTAGTCTACAGAGTGAGTTCCAGGACAGCCAGGGCTACACAGGGAAACCCTGTCTTGAAAAAACCAAAAACCAAAAACCAAAAAAAAAAAAAAAAAGGGAATACTGTATGTGCCTATTCTTAGGCCTTTTCTATTTTGCCATGCAGGATAATAACCCAAAATTCCCATGGAGTCCATAGTCCATCTTAGACAGAATTTGTGTATCCTGTAAGACATATTAGAGCAATATCTCTTCATACCGTCTTAAAGCAATTAATTCAAACTTTCACTAGTACATGCCTATAGGAAGCAGATAGTTTTTACTTGTTAAGCTCTCTGCCTAGAGCAGCCATCTTGTTATACCATCTATCTGTTCAGCTCTCTGCCTGGAGCCACAGGCATTATTAATTAATATCTGTTTGCTGCCCTCTCTACTTCAAGTCAGTGACTAATTTTCCCTATCCTACTTCCGAACCACAGGCAAAACTCCCCGCATGATTTGGACAAATCTGTATATAAATCTATCCTAAAAGCAAATAATCCCAATTTTATAAATTCACAGTTCAGTCAATTTCTGCCCCCAAGAAGTAGGCAACTTCCAGTCTATAGCTCTCTGACTCAGAGCAGCCTACACTCCCCACAGCATGGGACCTCAGAGCCTGCAAGCAGTTTCTTTGTTTCAAGGTTTCTGTGCTTGAATCCATGAGATTTGTTCCAGTGCTACCCAGCTACTCCCAAAAATAAATAAATAAATAAATAAATAAATAAACAAACAAATAAATAAATACAAAATAAAACACCTCTAACTCTCAGACTAATAATCTTAAATTTCTAGTGGATTTTTGCCCAACACGTTGGTTTGCCACCTGTTGCTGAAAATATTAAAAAGAGGAACCCACTTCCAGCGCTGCACCCAGCTACTCTCTGCCCCAGCGGGCTTGCCAGCTATGCACTGGCGGCAATGGCTGGTCTGTGTTTATCTCATGGAGATTCTCTGGATTCAGAGCTCCAAAATCTCTCCACCCAGCTTGCTAAGTTCTCACTGGCAGGTCATTATCCTGCCAGCCCCATGTTTCAAATCCCCCAAGGTCTTTGTGGTGCACATCTGGCAAACCTACACTTAGCCTCTGTACCTTTCTCTCTTGGACCCAGTTGAACTGCCGCACGAAGGAAAATACCACACAGACTTTGTTCAGAAACAATAGTAACTCAACCACTGGGTGCAACAACTAGAATCCTAATCTTGTAAGTCATATAAAATCCAAATCCTATGGTGGCGAGTCCTGGCAGATCCACCATTGATACCGAGAGACACTAGCAGCTACAGCTTGTCCTTACGCTATCCCCTCTTTTCTATTTTCATAGCCTATTGTGTAATAATTTCTTCCAAGTCTAAACATTTAATCCTTGGAGGAGGCTCATTAAGATTGAGGAAGCTCTAAAGAGAGGCTCATTGAGACTTGGGAGTGGATAACATACAAGGTTCAGAAAGTCTCTGAAACCAGAATATAAGGCATCTCCCTCCTCAAGGTTATACAAGCAATAAGGGCTGCGGAGGAGAGAAGACTGACCTATTGATCTGCCTGCAAGTCCCACAACAAGTTCCAGGAGTCCAACTTTTATGTATCACCATCCGACTGGGGTGCACTTTGGTAGTGCAGTAGCCTTTGAGTCATCCTATGTTCCTCTAAGTAATCTCAATAAACTCATTGGTTCATCTAGACAGAGAGAGAGACAGAGACAGGAGAGAGAGGAGGAAGAAGGAAAGGGAGAGAGAGAGAGAGAGAGAGAGAGAGAGGAGATGCAGTCAAAGGCAAAGACAGGGTGGGGGACCATGCCATGAGAATATTTCTCCTCTTCTAAGCCTCTGTCACCAAATAGAAAAACGTCACCAAATTTATTCACTAAATTATAAGCGAAATAAGAATATAGACATAACTTTTGCTGGCTAAAAAGAATAAAACATTATTTTACTTCTAATATTATTTTACTCTTGTTTTTTATTGTTATTTGTTTTGTTTTGCTTTTTGACAGTGGTTCACTGTGTAGTTGTGGCTGGCTTGGGTTTGCTGTGTAGACCAGGCTATGCTTAAACACTCAGAGACATGCCTAGTTCTCCTTCTTTAGTGTTGGGATTAAAAGTGTGTTCCATCTATGCCTGGCTTCATCCTAAAATAACTTTTCCTTTACCTTCTCAGATTAGTAACTGAAGACTATAGACTAAACTGACTGAATTCATATTAACTGAGTAAAAGTCATATAAATACTATTGACAGGGTGGTGTTTTAAGTGACATGTATCCCATGGTCTCAAAACATTTAAATACTTGGTTTTCAGTTGATGGCACTGCTTGGGGAACCTTAGGAGGTAGGGCCTAGTTGGAGAAAATATGAATTTGGAATCAGGCTTTGAGAGTTTAAGGACTCACATCATTGTTAGCTCAGTCTCTCTTCTTCCTGCTTGTAGTTCAAAAATATAAATTCTTAGCTTCTAGCTATAGCCACCATGCCCCGCCCCCTGCCCACTTCCCCCCCACCCCCATCTGCCAGCCTGGACTCTAAGCCCCTGAAATCACAAGCCAAAATCAACTCTTTCTTCTATAAGCTGTCTAGGTCAGAGTGCTTTACCACAGCAATCATAAACAAACTAAGACAGGAGTCCCCTGTCAACTTGACACAAAACCAGACTCATCTGGGAAGAGGGTGAGTTGAGTGAAGAAATGACCTCTATCACACTGGCCTGCTGGAGGTGAGCTGAGTATTTTTTGACTGAGGTTCCTTCTTCCATGATAACACCGGCTTGTGTCAGAAGGACAAGAGAAAACAACCAACAAGATAGCGGCATTTTTGTTTACACAGAGATATCACAGAAGAGAAATTAAGAGTCTGAAGAAGTAATGAGACATCAAGACTTATTTTTAACCAGAGAATAAGAAATTTTGGAGCAGTGGACAAAGGAAGGGGGATTGGGGAACTGGGGCTTTAAAGAATTTCCATCAGAGCACAGCGACGAGGAAATAAACAAAGACAGTTAGTAATACCTATTTGTACAGACTCATTTGAGTATGGTTCTCCAGTCTCCTGTGATAAATACCTCTCTCCTCATCTGGGTACAGCAGGGGGGGGGGGGTAGATTTATGTCTCCTCTGCTAGGCAGACAGCAGAACAGCAGAACAGCAGAAGAGCAGAGAATTATTCTTCATCTGCTCCTCTCCCTTGCCTTTACCTTTAAATAATCAACAATGCCAACATGGTGTAAACATTTTGAATGTTGAGCCATGATACCCTTCAAAAGCATTAGTCGTTCATTTTACTAGTTTGGACATTATAGTGCTGCTTTAAGGGATATAGTCATGAATAATGAACACGGGAGAGATAAGGTCTTTTTATTGTTTAGCAACAACAGAAAAAAAATGTAATAGAAACCAAGGAGAAGGCAGGCAATGATGATCGCTGTCACCAAACAATAGCATATAATTTTGCTTTAATGAAGCATTGCATCTAAAAGACCTGTTTCTGTTTTCTTTATCTCTTTACACGCTAAAAAAGAAAAAGAGGAAAAAAAACTGAAGTATTTTTTGGAATCTTTGTAAGTTAATTCTTCAATGCAACTTCATAAATTCAAGTCAAAACGATTCAAGCAGATGTTGAGGACTTTCACATTTTTTCTAGTCTGATTGGTTAATCAGAGGATCCTGGAACAGCTAAGCCACCAAGTTATTGAAACTGTTTGTTGTTAATATGCTGAGAAGGAATCCAGAGTCTCATGCATGCTAAGCACACACTTTACCACTTCCCAACGTATACAATCTGGAATAACCTTTTGTTAGTCTCAAACACTAAATACCACTTTCTAATTGATAACTGATCTCTTGTTTAATCCACCAGAGAGGAAATATCAGGATGCCTTGGGCTTTAGACAGTCATTAAATTTGATACTATAGAGTAGGTTTTTATTAAATGTTGTAAAAATGCATCAATGAATCAATTCCCAGGTTTTCTATTACTTTCACAAAATAAGGGAGTTAATTGTTATGCTGCCCAGACTGGCTTCCAAACTACATCCATTTTGGTCAGACCTCAGAGTAGATAAGATAGCAGACATTCTCTAGCGTGCCCAGTTATACAGAGTGCCACGGCTAACTAGATGGGACTTAAAACAAAACATTGTTATGGAGTTTCATGCATGCTAAGCACACACTTTACCAGGCTATGAAGACCATAAGAGAGGTGGCCTCAACCAGTAGTGAACGAGGTGGGAAAGCCAACTCAGGAGGACAGTGACAGAGACGAGAGATGGACCTAGTTTGACTGTCAGGTAAATGCTTTCGCCAAAACCTTACTTCTAAGGAGGATGCATGCCCTACAGGTATGTGAAAAGTTCTAGGAATCATTGCCTCATCTCAGGAAAAGCAAACAGCGCTGGCCACAGCAGCTAAGCCTCTAGAGAAGACTGGGGTCAAAGGTCTGAGCACCTCACAGCCCCATTTTTTCCACCCCCCTGTGCTTAATTACCACCTTTTTTTAATATACACATTTTTATTAGATTTTTTTTTTCATTTACATTTCATGCTACCCCCAAAGCCCCCTATACCCTCCCCCGACCCTGCTCCCCAACCTACCCACTCCTGCTTCCTGGCCCTGGCATTCCCCTGTACTGGGGCATATGGTCTTTGCAAGACCTAGGGGCCTCTCCTCCCACTGATGGTCATTCTCTGCTTTGCATTCCTGTTTGCATACAGCAATTGTTATTCTGAGTTAATGTCTTCCTAATAATACCTTGCAAAAGCAACCGATAGCAATTTACATTGCTTTCTAATAGTCTGCTTCTCGCATGGATGCCTAAAGCCAAATATCATTAGATCCTGCATGAAATTTCTATCGCAAGGGCTGTTTCACAGTTGCTTTACCACTCGCCGACATGGGTTTGAGACTGGTCCAGCCTCTACTCTTCATCCACACACTAAGAATTTGGATTCTTTCCCTTACAACATTTAAAAATATATATATTGATTTTTTTTCTCTTCTCGTTGCTTTCCATAAACTCTTTTACTCTCGGGTCCCATTTACTAGCTTGTAAATGTGCTCCAATTACAAAAAGTAAAATAAAGGAAATGTCTTGGATCTTGGAGTCTGTGTTTTGCTTTGCCACTGAGGTGTCAGAATGAGGTCTGGGGAGGCAAAATACAGAGGCGCACTAGTTTACATTCCTTTCTCATTGCCACCAGGATGTTGGGCTCACAGGATGCCACCATGCCGCTCAGGGAAAAGGAAACACAGACTAAGATAGGGGCCCCAGTCCGTGTTTCTCTAGTGAGAAATTGGCAGGGGCTGGTTCTCAAACTCCTGGGCACCCAGATACCACTGGATACCACAAAGATTTGAGAACATAGCCTGAGGGTCTGAGATGAGCTATGGATGGGGAGAATCCAGTTTAGCTCAGGGTGAGTGCCAGGAGTATGGAGGACGATCTTCTGGAGACTTGGGCACTGTTTGGTATGATGAAGGCTTTCCACCACAGCAGACCTTGACAAAGGAGACAGTTCTTGCTTGTCCAAACTGTTTATTCATGGTGGGAAAAGATGCATATTATTTACCCAGGGTAAACCAGAGAGTAAATATCTTTTGCATGAAGGAATGCCCAGGAAGGGAATCTTATTGGATAATCCCTCGGGGCCCACCTAGATACCTCATTATCATAAAAACTCTGGGTTTCTATGCTATGTAACCAGTTGTTGTGGTCCTCTTAGTGGGATGTCATGGTCACGTGCTCCAGGACAGGAACCTGTTCGGGAGTAGATTCGAAAGCCTACAGTTCTCAACTGTGAGAATTGCCGGGATTCCTTAATCTCGACCTTACCAGATTTTCTGTTTGGTGACATGGTTCCGCTTGCCCCACAGGAGTCCATGTACTCGGCTAGTAATACACTTCTTGCTCTCACCTTTGCCTCATCAGAACCAAACTTTTGGACTAAGGAGATAACTCACTGGGTAAAGAACTTGACCAGCAGCCGGGCATGGTGGCACACGCCTTTAATCCCAGCACTTGGGAGGCAGAGGCAGGCAGATTTCTGAGTTCGAGGCCAGCCTGGTCTACAGAGTGAGTTCCAGGACAGCCAGAGCTATACAAAGAAACCCTGTCTCAAAATTATAATAATAATAATAATAATAATAATAATAATAATAATAATAATAATAATAAAAACTTGGCAAGCACAAGGTTCTGAATTTGAATCCCCAGAACCCATAGTAAAGCTGGACACAACAGCACAGGCATGTGTGATCTCAGCACTCCTATTGGGAGATTTGAGACAAGAGAATCCACAGAGTTCTCTTGTCTATACTGAATGCAACAGTAAGGATGAGACCTTGTTTTAAACAGGGTTGAAGGCAAAGACCAACACCAGAGATCCAAACTTGTGCCATTGTATGTTCATGTGTACATATGCACACCACACATACAAACACGCATGATCAGCAGCATCAGGCTTACGTTCTGCCTTTCATGTGCCACAATGCACTCCGATGTTACATTATCCTGCACTGTAATGCGGAAACAGCTCTTCTTAAGGTCATCATGACTCTAACCAAATTGATTGGGTGTTGTAGGCTTAGATTTTTCAAAATCTGCTATTAATAAGTGTTGTCAAATGCTTTGAACCCCCACCCCCACCCCGCCACTTGTAGCCCACAGCCCCAAAGATAGGGGAGAATAGATGGTAAATAGGACAATGAGATGTGGACCTAATTAGAAGTAGGGGGCAATTCTAATTTCTATCATCAGGATACTAGCAGTCCAGTTCAGTAGTGTCAGGATACCAAACAGGAATCAGCAGTGGCAGCATGATCCAGCAGAAACTGCTCAGCCTCCACCAAATCAGCAGGAGTCAGCAGGAGCAACTAGCACCAGCTGGGACACCAGAAGTTCTCTGTCATGCCTCTCAAAGAAGATCTGAGAAGATGGAAGACCAATAAAGCCTTTCAAGGCTGTTGAGTCCTATTTATACTCTCTCCAAACATCATGTATCCTCCCACAGGTCTTGCCTCAGCAAAACACCGAGTGAGTCAGCATCACATGACATGACCAGAAAGTTCCACTTCAGGGAATTTAAAAATATCTTCACCATCCAGACTGGAACTCTAGCTAACGCTAACCAGTCACTAGAGATGTCAATGAGCACAGACAAGACCTGAATTCTTAATCTGTACTTTATTTGGAGAACCAGAAATCTGACAAGGCTGAGGGCTAATGCTCTCAAAACTGCCTTCTGTCTCACCTCTAGCCAGAAGATTATACAGGGAAACCCAGGCTGAGGACAAAGATAGTCCATCACCCCAGAGTGCGGGGCCGTGGGTGTAGGGGAAAGAGGGGAGTGGGAGAGTGTCTATGTCCTGCCAGAGTTCTGGTACTCTGGGCAGGCAGATGTGGGAGGACTGTTGGATGCTTTCCACATGGCCCTGGGTGGGCATCTGGCTGTGTTAGATCACTGACCCCACTCAGCAGGTGGTAGACAAGAGGTTTCAGCCTCTGGTATCCCACCCTGGATACAGCAGAGGAGCTGAGAACAGAATAGTGCCCCAGGGCGGCACTCGGCCCCAGGGAGGAAGGCAGGAGAGGGTCGGGGGAGAGGGAGGCGCTGGGTGGTTCCCACGAAGGCAAGAGTCCTTAGTCTGGTCGTGGCTGCAGTGTAGGAAGGCCTTCTGGAGGGAGGTTAGAGCACGAGGCTCTTTAGGAGAAAGCCTATCCCATCATAATCAGAGACAGTCTATGGTTTTAGAGTTTTATTATAGGAAGGCAGTGGGAAAGAGAGAAAGTAGAAAGAGAGAGGGAGAGGCCAGCCATGGCCACGTGAAGAGAAGGGGAGGGAGAGAAAGAAGGCTACAGAGTAAGAGAGGTGAAAACTTAGAGAGAGCAAGGTGGGGCCAAGCAGCCCCTCTTATAGTTGGTTGGGCTATCTTGCTGTTGCTAGGTAACTCTGGGGAGGAGTCTATCCAGAATGCCAGAAGCTTGGGACATTGTCTATGTGACTTCCTTCTCTCACTCACTTGCCCCTCCTGTGGGGGCTGTGGGGGTGGTAACTTCGACAAAAGCCACGAGTCCAGGAGACATGGTCAAAGCCTTCTGTCCCATGTAGGTGGAAATTACCACCCACTGGGTCCCACCGGGGTTCAAGACCTAAGCTCTGCTGGAGACCAGGCTGTCTGTGCATAGCCCAGGCTGTCTGTGCATAGCCCACTGCCCAACCCAGAGCTTAGTTTTGCCTGTGTGCACAGATAGCCACATTCTGAGGCTGGTGACATTTTGTGCTTCTTTCATTATTGCTGCTGTTTTCCTCCTTCATTCTGTGGGTGTTTGGGCTCAGGTGCCCCAGAAACACTGAGTTTATTGGTATCTGTTGGCACCAAACTTGTATTATTCAAGTGTTAGATTCATGAAATCTAGAATCACCTGGGAGATAGGCCAGAGAATGTAGGTCTGAGTTCTGCCTCACTGTTGAGGTGTGGGACACACTGCTGGGATGCAAAACATCAGGGACTGCTGGACTGAGTCTTCCTGAATGGGTGCTGGGCTTTAGGGAAGTGCCAAGACATGGCTCAGGGGTTGGAAGAACTCAGTGTAAGGTGTGGGGAAGGCTTAAGTTGGGGTTTCTTACTCCCACACATACAGTCACCACTGGGGTGCTACACAGAAGAGTCAGAAGGAAGGATTGGGGGTCCATGGGCTCTAGATAAGACCAGGACCATTGTGAGCCCAAGGGCTGAGGACAGCAATTTGCCCAAGCTGGGGAAATGGGAGCTCAGGCTAAGCTCAGTGGTAATTGTCCTTCGCTTGGCAGTGGTCGTCTGGAAGTGCAGAAAGGCCTTCTATGGGAGAATTAGGCTGTGGCTCTGTAGGCGAAGACCTTCTCTGTGCTCCCCACTGTGGTTTTGATGAAAGTGACAGTCCATGTTTATCCATACCATTTATTGACTGCTCATTGTGGGAAACAGATGCATATCAACTTCTCAGGGCAAACCGAAGATTAGATACCTTTTGCAGGGAGGAATATAGGGAAAGGGAAGCATATTGGCTAAAACTTTAGAGCCTCTAGCTACCTCATTAGCATGGAGAACTCATCGGGCTACATGACCGATGTAGGGAATGTGGACACATGTTCCAGGCCAAGTATCTGGCAGGGAGCAGGGAGGCACCTACTGTCTCAGGTAGATACCCAAGTGCCGGGGTCTCAGACTTGCTTTCCAAGTTTCCTGGGATTGTCCACTGTCCTGCAAAAGTGCATGATTTTAGGGGATTATATTGATTAGACTAATGGACATAGGAAGACCCACTGTGGGTGGTACCACTGGGATGGGATCCTGGACTGTGCAGGAGAAAGGAAAACAACCTGAGCTCTTCAATCATTCTCCATTTCCTGACTGTGCACACAATGTCACTAGCTCCCTCAGGGTTCTGCTGCATGACTTCCATGATAGACTGTATCCTAGAACTGTGAACCACAATAAACATTTTCTTCTTTAAGTTGCTTCTCTCTGGATGGTTTTCTCACAGCACAGAAAAATAACAAATATAAGTGGCTAACTATGAAAAGCCATTATCAATGTGAACCTATCAAGTTGTTAATAATGTGTATACACAGATTCCTGTTTATAATAGTGAATACAAAAGTGCCCTTTATAACACAAGTTATGAAAATGTCCCTCTCGGGGGCTGGTGAGATGGCTCAGCGGGTAAGAGCACCCGACTGCTCTTCCGAAGGTGATAAGTTCAAATCCCAGCATCCACATGGTGGCTCACAACCATCCGTGACGAGATCTGGCGCCCTCTTCTGGAGTGTCTGAAGACAGCTACAGTGTACTTACATATAATAAAATAAATCTTAAAAAAAAAAAAAGAAAATGTCCCTCTCTGTCCCTTCTATACCCTATCACTATTAGAGCTATAACACATTCTAGAAGTTTCTATTCATAGCTCTCCTACTGCAACTCTCTTCTGGCTCTTCCTCTGTTTCTTCCCTTTCACTCTCTCTTTTGTGGTCCTTACCACATACATGAAAGCTTATTGTGGTATTCTTTTCCTTTCTCTCCCACCAAAATCCATCTTTTGTGAACCAATGAGTTTTATTGGGGTTACTTACAGAAATGTGGGTGAGGGGTTACTTACAGAAGCAGAAATGACTCAAAGACAGCTGCATCACCTATGCCCACCCCAGAATAAGTGACAACTCACAAAATCTGGAAACCTGGAGCACACTACACAGCTGGAGGCAGCTCAACAGGTTGGAGGGTATCCTTTCCAGGTGGCTCAGCTGCTCTGAGCCTTTTCCAGACATCTTGGCTGTTCTTTGTTTCTTCCAGGCAGTTGTTATCTCAGTCTTCTTTTCATCCTGGCTTGTCTAAGAGTTACGCCCAGTAGTCTTTATATACTCATGTTAAGGAAGAAATGAATCTGGTCAGTTTCAGGGACTTCCTGAAGTAATTTTGAGTTGTCTTCTTTCTATCTTAAGGACCATCACTGTGGGATGGAATGTTTCAATCTTAGAGGAAACTATTAACAGTAGTATATGCCATGACATGCATACAGAGGTCTTAGGCCAACTTTGAGGACTCGTTTTTCTCTTTCTACCATGTGGGTCCAAGGGATGGAACTCAGGTCATCAAACTTTTTTGTTGTTGTTGTTTTTTGTTGTTTTTCTTTTTGTTTAGTTTTTTGAGACAGGGTTTCTCTGTATAGCCCTGGCTGTCCTGGAACTCACTTTGTAGACCAGGCTGACCTCGAACTCAGAAATTTGCCTGCCTCTGCCTCCCGAGTACTGGGATTAAAGGTGTGTGCCACCACCACCCAGCCAGGTCATCAAACTTGGCAGTAAGCACCTTTGCGTCATCTCATCAGTCCTCATTTGCTTCCTGTGTTCTCTCTTCTGATAATGCCTTTCATAGTCCAACTTCAAGTCCTGTATGGAGAAAATACCCACATTCATATCTCCATCTCAGCCCTCTCCATGCAACCCCATTCTTCTACCCAGTTGTTCATTTGACCTATCCAAAACTCATCACATGATCTTGTTCCAATAACCTTGTATTTTTCTGTTAATTGATCATTTCAAATTATAGTTACCAGACTGAAGCATCAGCTATTACAGGAGACTTGGGAGTCATTAGAAGTGCAACTTCTTGGGCTTCAAGCCCATCCACTGAGCCTAGACAAGGAGAAGACACGCAGTCTGTGTTTTCCAAAGGTCCTGTATAACTCAGATGCACACCAAAGTTTGAAAACCACAGGACTGTATCGAATTCAGCCTATGTCAGTTACAGTAGAGACTTGATGAATGACTTGTTTTGTCCAAGCAGAGGGCTAGCATTCTAAAGGGCACAGAAGAAAATGGGTTGTTATTAAATATAAGAAATATCCTGGAGTCGGAAGACTTCAGTTCTATCTCAAAGTGGTTGAGAAGGGTTCATCTTAATTCTAAATGAATATGAAAGACTCACAACGTGAAGACTCCCCCACATTCTGACTCAGGAGAGGCAACACCCCAAATCACTCATGAGAAACCATCTTGGTGCAAACAGCAAGAGGATTTTTATTTCAAGAGCTCTCTCGAGCCCACAGTCATAGAGAGGACCGTGGCGCCCTGAGTAGCTGGGTAAGGGTAGATATTTAAAGAAAGAAACTACAACTCAAGGGGGTGGGGAGAGTGTTGCTGGAAAATACCAAAAATACCAGTTAAAAGTCATGAAGAAGTGCAAAGTCACAAGAGTCACAAGGAATACCTGGTAATTGTGTGGGTTATTTCTCAAGACAGTTTATATGAGCCCCTAACAATAGAACACTTGCATAGCGGGTTTCAGGAGATAGGGTTGCTATCTGTTTTATGATTAGCATGCCTTGGAGCATTGAATCACAAAGGTCACATACTTATTTTTTTTTCTCTACAAAGAATCACTTTATTCTTAAAGGAAAAAAAAAAAACCAACTCTAGCTATGAGAAAGGGAAGGATTTTTTTTCTGGTCAACTATCAATGTTATTGATGCCTATTGTGTGTATGTTAGTGTAACAGGCAAGGTGTAGGTATGCGGGTTTACCACAGGAGAAAACTGATTAGAATATTCACTATAAGCAATATAAAAATAAAATACAACTAAATGGTACATTATGAAGGATTAGTCATGGAGTCACCTGAGGCAGTTTCAAGTAATCCAGAAGGCAAAAGCCAACTCTAAAAATACCAACATAATGCCATGTGTGTTGTATATAATAACTCTTCCACTTCAAGTTTCTCGGATGCTTATGAGAATCAGTTGAGTTGCATGCCATGACCTCAAAAAATCCACGTGAGAGGAAGTTTAATCGTAACCTGCGTCAACAGAGAATTCCTCCCGTGTGGAGCGTTGACATTGCACACAGCCTTGGGGACAGAGTAGAAAGTGAACTGTGCAGGACAGCGGCACACCAGCAGACAGGAGAATGCACTGGAGCTACCCGTGCCAATATGCGCAGTACACTTCTGTTGGTAGATGAAAGCAAACTAAGATGTCTTAGTCTTGGAGACTGCGCAAGACGCGCCTGTCAGGCGGGAAGAAGGAAGAGGATTCCAGTCAGAGGAAACCGTTTGTATAAAAGTAGAGCTGTGGTTGGCAGCAGCTATCAGGTAAACCAAGAAACAAGGTACATCAACCCTTAAAAGTCTTCCAGTTTACCTCACTCTAACTTTCAAAAGCACCACTGATTTTTGTGTGTGTAAGGTGGTGCTTAGGAGTGTGGAAAGCCTTCTGAGGTACCACTTGGCAGGAGTCTGACATTGGCTAAGGACAGAGAAATGAGCTTCAGACAGGAATCCGACATTGGCCATGGCAAGGAAGTAAGTTCAGGCAGAAATCTAACTTTAGTCTGTAATAGGGTAGTAGGATAAGGCAGGAATTTTAGTCTTAGGGTGGAACTAGGCCTCAGGCAAGATTTTTTGGGCTTGGACGAGGAAGTGGGCTCAAGTATTTCCGCTCGTTATGGCAAGCCCTTTTTAACAAATGTTGTGGGAGTTATCGCGGGACTTCGCTTGCTGCTTCCGTTAATAGTTCCTTATAATACTGCTTGCCCAAAATACTTGCATGTAATTAAAATGGTATAAAAAGTGGGTTGGAAAATAAAATTTTGCCTTCAGTCTCAGAATTGACTGGAGTCATGCTACAATGTTGTCTAACTGTCTTTTTTGTTTGTTTGTTTTAATCCTCACTCCCGCGCTGGAGAACATGTTGACTGACTGAACGGGGCTTGGTCATAGGAGCACATTCAGGAGCTCCAGAGAAAGCAGTGATGAACATAATGTACTTTGTCAGGGTCCTGGCTGACATCATCAGCTGTCTGAACTCCACAGGAATTTCTCATTCTCTCCCTGGCTCAGTAAGATTGGTGGTCAAGACCATGAACGGCTACATTACATTATAACTGGGATTCATATGCACCAAGGTGGCAAAACAAACAAACAAACAAACAAACAAACAAAACCTCAGTTCCAAAAAGTACAACCTGAAGCAAGCCTGGACATGGAATGAGTCAGCATTTGTCTTCTTGAAGCCTTTAGTCTACTGTTCAAAAACTGTGGGGTTCTGTGAGTCCTCATTGGGTTGGTCAAGCTTCCAGATACAAAGTCTTTGGGTTTATACTGATTGACTGACTCTCTAGTCGGAACTAGGGATTTCTGACACAGTAGATCACCTGAAGAGTCTGCAAACACAAGGGGACTTACACACCTGCGACTCACAGGGTTGTGATCCTGGAAAGAGCCTTACAAGTTCTACTACACTATTGCAAATCTTTCCTGGAGAAGCTGAGGGAAGCTGTAATAATCTTCAGCTACACTGTTACAGTGATATGTTTATAAAATTCATACTTAATAAGGTAGGATACTCATGTCTGCATACAAGTGTTTATAGAAACCAGACGACAGATTGTTTCTTGAATTCCTTGTTGAGTTACAAAAGTTAAAAAAATGGTAATGTTTGAAACTGTGACAGTCCCTCTTGTTTCTAATGATAACCTTTGACTTTGCTTGGTTTTATTAAAAAGTAATAAATGTCAGTGTTTAAAATAAGTCTTGTGTAACACAGCTGAGGGGGTTAAGAATAAAACGTTTTCTATTAAAAACAATCTTTTATTGTTCCTGTTTTAGCATGTTCAACATTTCCATGATAAAGATTCATTACACTAAAACTATGTACAATATATGCAGGCATAAACAAATTCAGGTAATTAATTTCCCTGTCTTTTCCCATTCTGCTTTAAATCCTTGTCTGAACAATCAAGTAAGTGTACGGATGCAAATATGCTCAAGTTTCCAAATGTACTTTATTATTTATGAATGCTAAGGATCAGAAAGACATGGTGTTTCAGGCTGCTCATCTATATAATGCAAATGATGTTTATACAGCATTATAAGCCTATACAATAATATGTTGATGCAAAACATATTTCTTAGCCAAGGTGGAGCAAAATACTTTTTTTTTCCTTGAGGCAAATATGTGTGACTGTGGCCCAGGTTCAGACTCAGACTGCCCTAAATAACATGTGCCAACACAGAACTGGTTCCACTGTCTAGCATAGTTACACAATACAAACTCATAAGTCAAGGGATTATTTCTTCAGATATATTGGTGGGGACAGCAGGTGGGAAGTTTATGGTTAATGTGGAGAGAACTTAGATGTTATCTGATGACACTTGTGGCTTTGAGTAGACAGAAGCTAATTTGGATGTTTACCCATTCCAGAAGTTTTACCTGATAGTCAAAATGAGGTTAGGTCAGACAGGATGGGCAGGGGTGGGCTCTTAAAGGGGACTAATAATGACAATCTGACAGAACTTTGGCTCTGGATTTGCACCTTTTCACAATCAGGAAATTAGAATCAACGAGTACACCTTGAAGAACATTTAACTTTAGTGGAGCTTTCTTGGAGAAACCAGGTCACTGGTGGGTCAAGAGGGTAAGTCACTAGAACAGTAGGTGCATAACCTTCTCCCAATCCACGTTACACAAAATAAATAACTAAAACATGCATTACTACTGATAGACAATGTTTATCCATTAGACATGAAAATGGAAACCACAAAACAAAATTTGAGAACAAGTTTAAAACCAAACGACTACACAATATAACAGCATGGCAGGTCATAGATAAAATATAATTTTCTAATTACATCATCACTTTGAAAAAGGTGTCCTCATTATTCAACAGTTCTTAAGCACATAATCCTAACAGAAAGCTACACCCAAGCATGGATGGACAAAAGTAATGACAAACTCTGGGCGTGGTGGCAGATGCCTTTAATCTCAGCACTGGGGAGGCAAAGGTATGTGGAGCTCTGTGAGTTCACAGCCAGCCTAGTCTACATAGTGAGTTCCGGTCCATCCATAGCTCTATAAAACCCTGTATTTAAAAAAAAAAAAAAAAAGTCAACGGAGACAAAAAGTTGACCTATTGTCTAAACTGCATGTAATCAAATATACTCTATTGTATTTGATATGGATGGAGTTTATGCCCTTTCCCGTTAAAAGAAAATGCATGATGTCTGGGGCAGACTCAAGAGGACAGGGACAAAAAACTTGCCCCGGAGAAACTTTCTGAAGCATCCATACTGAGGAAAGCCCACTTCTCTAAACAGTAGAATTCAGAGACTACACTGAAGAAAAATCAAATGGCATTTTCCTAGCTTTCATTGTTTTTGACCCATCTACCCCTGCCCTAGGCTGTGGTTGGGAACGCACACATTTGCCCTTCTATGGCGACTCGCAGGTGAAAGGAACTTCAACACCACAGTTGTCACTCTACAATCCCAAGACGGATGCTGCTCCTGCTCCTGCTCCTCCCGCGCCTGCCTTCCCCCAAGCTGTGCACATGCGCATTCCAAGAGCTCCGCGCCCCCAAGCTGTCTCGGAGCCTCGGTTGCCACGCCGCCTGCCTTCCTGCCCTTCTTAGGGCAGCTAGCTTCACTACCCCATACTGAGCACGCGCAGACCCGGCCATATTCCCCCCACCCCCACCCCCGCCGGTGAATTGGAGGCAGCGGGCGGAACCAAACTGCTTGCGCACGCTCGGGGCATGCGCAATACGGGGACTGAGGCGCCAGCTGTCGACTTGGAAGTTCCGGGGGAAGGAGCGCATGCGCTAGGGTACGCGTTGCCGGCGAGAGGGCAGCCTGACGACTCGGAAATTTGAATACCACTGTAGCATGGAGTGTGACCTCATGGAGACTGACATCTTGGAGTCGTTGGAAGATCTAGGGTAAGCCGGCGGGGGCATGAGTTTCTGGAAGTCCACGCTGCTAGAGCCCCGGCAACTCCTCGGGCGCCCGGTCGGAGCCACCTGCCTTGCCACGCCGCACCCGACTCCCGCCGGTGGCTTCCCGTTGCTGGCCCAGGGACCCCCCGGTGCCACGTCCACACCTACCCTGCCCACTCGGCTCCGACGGCCCTCGTCCTCCCCGGTGCTCCCCTCCAGCCCGGCTAACCCGCAGCGTGTGTCATGCGTGTCATTGTCTGGGCTCCGGTTCTCACTCCCCCCCTCCCCAGGCTTTCTCTTCTTGCCTCCGGTCCTCCCACCCTACCCCCACTTTATGGTTTGCCAAAGTTGTATCTGCTTTCCTACTTGGCCCCAAGATTCCCTACTTCTTTCTTGAGCTTCTACCCCCCCACACACCCTACTCACTTTCTCTCAAAAAAAAAAAAAAAATCTTTGCTCAGTCATCTCTGCATGCACCTAGGCTTCCCAAAGCGCACGTCTGGGCGATGCAGCCAGCTGCTCTCAAGCCCGCTCAGCTGTGCACCTAACCTTTCAACCACCTGCTTTGGAAATAACAGTCAGTGACTTCAGACCTCCAGCACAGCCTCGCTGCACTCCAGCATTCCAGGGTCATCCTCACCCACCAAGAATCAGCATATTTGCATCTTAACTCTCTTGTGATCATTACCCAGTCATAGTCTTAAGTGTTTAGGAATTTGGAAATGAGGCTTATTTATCTTGTTCGGTCACCCAGATCAAGGTGCTCAAACTTGAGAACCTAGAGGCTCATAGGCTTAAAAAAAAAAAAGCCCAGCATGATTAAGTATTTGCCAGCGGATAACTATTTCAGGGGAAAGTCGGCATAGAGGTAGCTAGTTTTTTAAGCAGGGTGGCAATATAACCCCTGCCATTAGGATCTGACGCACAGAGGTCCTCCTGCCTCTGGCACCTGAGAGCTAGGATTAAAGGAGTGAGCCCCCATGCCCTGCTGATAGTTGTAATTTTAACTATAACCTTTTATCAAATCTTAACTTTAGGATTTTCCATGGCATGGAAATTCTTAAGGGAAACCTTTCTTTAGGGAAGGACACCTTGAGGTAGCCAAAGCTCAACCCATGTGAATAGCTTGGTGTCCTAGTAGGTACTGACCATAAAGGAAGCTTAGTAACCATCATTGTTAACGACAACCGCTGTGGTCATTTCTTTGAATCACATTTTGTGAATAGCCCAGACTTAGCCAACTTAGTTCTTGCAATGGGCCATAAGTAAACCTTATTCTGCGGAATGGGCGCTTTTCAACGGGTGTCTAAAGATGATTTGCTTACTCATTAAACATTTTTAAGGGACACTTGCCCTGTGCCAGTGTGGGGTTTTCCTCAGGATATAAGTTCACGTGGAAGCTCTGAGAAGCATACGATGAAAAGCCCCAGGAGGGTCTCTTCCCTTGAAAAGGTAGTGTTGAAGGAGTAGAACACGAGGGATATTCTGTGCAGGTGAAAATCAATTGACTGGCTGCCGTGGATGAAATTGCTTCCCATTACTATCCTTTTATTCTAATGATGTTTTCTTGTCTGACTTACTATAACTAATTATTCCTGCAACAATTGCCCTTAAGTAAATAGTTAGGTTGTGTTGTAATATAAACCATGGAGTTTTTCTGAAAGTCTAATTAATTTTAACTTAGTGTGGTTACATTTAAGTATTATTAAAAGTCACCATTAGTTGATTACTGTGTATTTTTAAGCAATTTGCTCAAAAATTACAGTTGAATACTATCTTTTCTCAAGACGGGTTTCTCTGTGTAGCCCTGGCTGTGCTGGAACTCACTCTATAGACCAGGCTGGCCTCTATCTCTGAGACCCATCATCATATGCCTCTAGAGCAGTAAATGCTATCTTTTATCTCTAACCTAGCACCCAGAAGGAATGGAGCAGCTGCTGTTGAATGAATGTGGAACACAAGGAGGAATTTCTAAGCCTGGGCCGTTTATTCAAATATCTCTACTATCTACTATGTTGTTTTTGTTTTGTTTTTATGTGTATCTATGTGTGTGTCAATGTATACCATGTGTATACCAGGTATCTGAGAAGGCCAGAAGCAGGAGCCAGATCCCCTAGAACTAGAGTTATATGAAGTTGTGAGCTGACCAGTGTGGGTGCTGGGAACGGAACCCAGGCCTTCTGTAAGAGCAGCATGTGTTCTTGGTTGCTGAGCCATCTCTCCAGTTCCTCCCCTCTGGCCATCCCTTTTTTATCTAGTTCCAGGATGACATATAATTTTGTGTGAGTGTGGAAGATTTCTTTCTCATCCACTTCATATGTAAACATATAGGCATATTTAAAAGAACCTCAAAGTATCCAGGCCTCTGAATACCATGTTAAGTATATTTAATGTATGTCCTTGATGACAATATTTTTAACATTTCACTTAAAAGAATATAATCTTAACTAAGCTGCTTTGCTTTTGTTTATTTGTCCGTTTTACACTGGGCACAGTAGCGAAGTCTTTAATCCCAGTGGGGGAAGAGGCAGGCAGATCTCCATGACTTTGAGGCCAGCCTGATCTACAAAGTAAGTTCTAAAACAGCCAGGACTACATAGATTCTTGTACTTAAAAGAAAATTGCATTTATTTATTTATTTATTTATTATGTGTCTGTGCCACCGTATGCTTGTCGAAGTCAGAGACAGTTTGCAGTTGATTTTCTTCTTGTGTGATCAAGCCTTGGTGGCAAGCACCCTATCCCTGCTGAGAGCCATCTCGTAAGCACAACAATTTATAATTGAAGAGTGCGTGCGTGCGTGCTTGTTTGCTTTATTAAGATAGATCTCGCTAAGTTTCTTGGGCTGGCCTCAAACTCTTGATTTCCCTGCTTCGGTTTCTTGAGTAGTTGGTATTATATGAATGTGCCAGAACACCCAGTTCTGATTATTACTCTGAAATTCTTATGCCTGGGCAGCATGAGACCCTGTCTTAAAAATAAAAATAAAAAATAAAAAGACATATTTATAAGATAAATGATTACTTGGAAAGGTTCCTAAAGCAAATCTCCAAAAATAAAATCTAATTGATTATGGTAAGAAAGTAAACTGCAAAAATAAAATCTAATTGATTATGGTAAGAAAGTAAACTGCAAAAATAAAATCTAATTGATTATGGTAAGAAAGTAAACTGCGAAAGAGGTCTCGGTGAGTGTGTAAAAGTTGACTCTGTTCATTACATTTATAGATATTGTGGGGTTTCTATGTTGAGCTTTTTTAGGGCTTTTGTTTTGTTTGTTTGTTTTGAAGGGGACACTTTTTAGACAAGTGTCTCCTGTGTCTTAGGCTGGCTTTGAACTCTGCGTAGCCAAAAATGACCTTGAACGATTCATTGATCTCATGCCTCCAACCTTTCCAAAGCTAAGATTACAAGCATATGCTAGTGGGCTCAATTTATAAAGGCTCGGGATCTAAACCATGTGTGCTAGGCAAGCAATCTCCCACCTGAGCTGTGTCGCCAGCCCTCCTGGGTTCCGAAGGCTTGTGTAGCAGTAATCATTTGATTGGTTCCTTTGTTGTTTTGTTTTGTTTTGATTTGATTTTTTAAGGACCTCACTATGTAGATTTCACTGTGGCTCCAGCAAAGGTTCTTCTCTGTTTCCCCAGGGCTCAGATTACAGGCCTGTTCCATCATGCCCAGCTTGATTTTTGTCTTCATTTAAAATACTTTAAAGGATTTTTTTTATGTCTATATTTGCCTGTATGTCCATATATGTGCCACATGCATGTGGTTTCTTTACATAGGCAACGCATAGATGTGTTTTACCTGCAGCAGACTGCCCGTGGATTTTCCTCTGACATGTGCTTTCTCCTCACCAGCTATAAGGGCCCACTGTTGGATGATGGTGCGCTGTTGCAGGCAGTCTCTGCTGGAGCCGCCTCCCCGGAGTTTACCAAACTCTGTGCTTGGCTGGTGTCTGAATTAAGAGTCCTCTGTAAACTAGAAGAAAATGTGCAGGCAACTAACAGTGAGTAAATTTTCACTTTTTCAAATAAAATTGGGGCATTGTGAACTAAACACTATTAATATTAAAGCTAAAATTTTAAGTTTTGTAACTGGAAAAAAACACGTCAAACCCTGTGCTCCCTGTCGCACACGCAGACACACGCACACGGTGATTTTGATGTTGTTTTCAAGGATAAAGTAATTCTAAATATAAGGCTACAACAATAAAATAATATACAGAAGCTGAAAAGATTCTTGTACTGAAACAGAAAAATACTGAGTACATATATGAACTATATGTGCTTGTCATAGTTTGTTTGTTTTGTTTTTTTTAACAGGGTTCACCATGTAGCATAGATTGGCCTTGAACTCACGATCTTTCGGCCGCAGCCTGCTGAATGCTGGGATTATAGGCAATAGGCTGCGGTCTGTATTTTGTGAACTTGAATTGTAACATCCTGGATTGGTGGCTACTAGAATTTAGGATGTTCTTCTTTTAGATCTACCAGATTCCAGGACTGTGTACAGTATGCAGTGTGTGTGCATTGTAATTCTGCAGTGCTTGTGAAGAGTGGGGACACTCCACTAAACCACTGTCATATCATTGGAACTCACCATTAGGTACATTGTAACCAGGTGCAGCAACCCAGATTATAGGTTGAGAGTACCTTTTTTCTTGGTTGCCGGTTTTCTTGACATTTACCACTAGTTTGTTGACTCTGAATGAGCTTGGAAGCTGACACTCCACTTTCTGCTTCTTCCTGTCATAGGTAGAGCTCTAATGGATAGGAAGTAAGAATGTCTGACTATTAGTGTACCCCTGGGACAGTGTAATCCCATTTTGAAGAGCTCATTCTCGCTTGCTGGTATACATTTTATTTCTTGGTATGTTTGAGGCACAAGGAACTGTATTGTATTAACACAGACATGTCTCTCAGTGCAGGCTGGTTTGAGGAAATTTGCATAAGCCTCCTAAGTGCTGGCCTTTCTACACCTGACTTGTTAGTATATTTAATATGTGCAGGTTGCTTGTATCCTAGTTTAGCCTGTCTGACCAATTAACAAGATCTAGTGTCATAATAATAATGATAGCATATGTTATATTTATTATTCCTTGTGTTCAAAGCAGTATGTACTGGTTAACTCATTTAGAACTCAGGGCAGTTCTATGAGTTAGATTTTATTACTCTTATGAAGTCAATGACAAAAGCCTAGAGAAGTTAGGTACATTGCCTGGGGTCATGTAATTAGGCTTCAACCACACAGCATCAGGAGAAATTGGGGACCAGTGCTTTTAACCACTCTGGCAGTCTGCCACTGACTGTGACTGACTTGTAGAAACCTTGTAAATACTGTATGGGATACTGTTTTTTAACTGGGATGATATAGAACACATAAAACAGGTCAGAGTGGTTACTGCTTGTATAGAGGGCGGGCAGGGTTAGCAGGGCTCTTCCTCACCTAGCTGTCAGTGAGAGCCTGTGGATCTCTGGGGTGCTTTGATCACCCTCTTCCTCTCTTGCCTCTTCATCTCCCAGCTGCCTTTAATGGAGCTCTGTGGAGGTTTAGGGTTGACAAGTCACAATTTGATAAATACATGATGAGAAAATGAATTTAGGACTTGAAAATGACTCTAAGGCTTATTAATTTCTCTCCATCTGCAATACTGAGAAGAGAAGAATCAAAATAGTGAAGATGACACCCATCCCTTCATTTATCCATTAAATGTCAAAAATATTTTTATATATAATTTCTTTATTTTATTTTATGGACATTGGTGATTTGACTACATGTATGTCTGTATGAGGGTATTGGATCTCCTAGAACAGAGTTACAGATGGTGTGAGCTTTCATGTGGGTGCTGGGAATTGAACCCAGGCCCTCTGGAAGATTAACTCTTTAACTGCTGAACCATCTCTTCAATCCCTCAAGCTTTTTTTTTTTTTTTTTGCATGTTACTGAAATACAGAGCTATAAGTCATGTTTGCTACCTTCTGGTTTCAGTTACCCAAGAATATGAAATACAAGTGAAAAGGCTGGTGATGGCTACAGTAATGGAACTCTCGCTTTTATGCTTCCCTGGAGGAAGAGATGAATGAGTGCACGAGTATTAAGGAGGTCTCGTGGAGAAGCCACGGGGCTTTGATGGATGAGAGAGATTCACTAGTAGAGAAGGCACAGTCACAGTCGTAGCTTAAATAAAGGCTCAAAAGTAGCAACAAGCCAGGCTTTCCTGAGACACTGTGGAGCCTGCACGGCGTGGCCTAGTAGAGCCAGTGTTTGTGGAAGTGGCTCATAGATGGCTGTGATTGAATGTACTCGAAAAGAAAGACTTGAACAGTTGGGAGGAGGCTTTGAAAGCAGGTAGGAAAAACCGGCTGAGATGTAAAGTTAGAGCCATTAAAAATTCTCAGGCAGGGTTGGTGAGGTGTGGCTAAAGAGGACAGCAGTTGGCATGCAGCCCTGGTGACCTGAGTTTGGTCCCTGCAACCCACCATCAAGGTGGAAGGAGGAGGGATGCAACTCCACAGTCTCTCTGACCTCTGTACCTGTGTGTTCTGCACAGGCATCATACATGCAAAATAATAAGTGATAACTTAGTTTTCAAGTAAGAGACTAGCCTACTGTACACTCTAAAAGTTTTTTTCCCCCCAGTGGTGTGAGAAAGGATGAACTGGAAGAAGAGCTGAGGCAGGAACTCCTAGTGGGAACTCCATCTTGTGACTAATGCTCTCAAAATTATTTTAATCCCCCCAAGGTCCAAGTGAAGCTGAAGAATTCCAACTTGAGGTGAGTGGGCTACTCGGGGAGATGAACTGCCCGTATCCTTCTCTGACATCCGGGGATGTAACCAAGCGCCTTCTTGTTCAGAAGAACTGCCTCCTTTTGCTCAGTAAGTTCACGGCTACTAGGATGTAGCTGTTGTGTGTGTTTTACATAAGTAATATGTGGGTTGTTGTTGTTGTTGTTGTTGTTATTGTTCTTGTTCTTGTTGTATCTCACTTCGTTGTGACTTTAGTTCAAATACTATCCATATTCAAAGAAGAGTTAGCTACATTTCCAGCTAGGAGCTGGTGGAGGCATGCACACCAATGATGCTTTGATTTGAGCTGACCTCTCTCTCTCCTGGCCTCTGCGCTGGCACTCCTCTAGCTGCTATGCCTCTCCTGTTGTGACCAGTGGGGCTGCTGCAGTGTCATGCCGGTGTGTCACCCTGTACTTGCTTTTCTAGATGGAAAGCACACATATAATCAATGGCAAGCCTGTAGAGATAAGAAAGTGGGTTTTGGCCAGGAAGTGGTGCTTGCACGATGGCATTGTAAAGGTGTTTTGTTTACTGTTGCTTCTTTGGATTGGTAAATGCTTTTGTTTCTAAGTATACATGATCAACACTTAAGTGATTCCTCTACCACTGATCATTGTGGAACATCATTTTTTTTTTTTATGAAAAATTCTTTCCTTCCATGTTTTTTAAAAAGATAACTGTCGTCTCTTTTCCTGAAATACAGTTAGTAGACTCAAAATTGTATTGTCTTGCACAAACTTCCCAGGAAGCTTAAGCAGTAATCTTAACTCAGAATCTGTAGCACTTTAAAATTCAGCTAGATTCAGCTTTGGTTAACTGAATGTCCTATGACAAGCATAGTCCAGAAAGTTTGTTTGTTTGGTTGTGGAGTCTGAAAGTACTAAAACCACAGTATTGAAGGTTTTATGTTGTTTTGGGTTTTTTGTTTTGTTTTGAAAAAAAAAAATGTGTTATAGCTATTATGCTTAGGCACTAAAAGTTACTGCAGTTACTTAATGTCCCCTTTGTCTAGTATTTGTTGCTGGGGCAGTGTGTGCACGAAGGGTCAGGACTTGGTATAGACACTGATGTTTATGTCTAGCTTTTAGATATTTATTCGGTCTCCTTCAGATTGTGACCGGCACAGCAGCAGCAGATCCAACTGATTCTTCTCTGTAGTGTCACTTATCCTGCTCAGTTGTGCTTGTCACTTACATTATCTACATAGGAAGATAACCACTGTGCAAGATGCTTGGCAGTGACTCTAGATGGCGGAGTCTTCCTAGAACTCAGCCTTTTTTCTACTGACACTTAAGAAAACCACATTGACTGTAAATCTTTATAAAGTGCTTTTAACTCCTTGCTAATTCTTAAGCAGTCTAACTATTTGGAAGATATACTAACTTTTGGAATCGAGGTCATAACTACAAACCTTATTTTTATGAGTTGATACCTGAAGAGCTTATCAAGAGTATAGAATCACATGTTCCTCCTGTAAATAAGTGAAGCGTGAAGCAGCTAAAGGTTACTCGCCTTTTACGTCCTTCACAAGGCACTGGTCCCTTTCCTTGTCCTTGTCATTGCAGCCTGCTTTCCCCAAGGCAGCTCTCCGTGTGTAACCTCTTTCATTGAAGCATTTCATACGCGTGCTCATTGGTGCTCGGTGTGACTCCTTCTGTCATGCCAGGTGTCAGTTTTGTCACATCTTGATGCTAGGGTTTTCTTCCAGCATCCTGCCCCACTAATAAGAATTGTTTAGCACATTGTACTTAAGAGGAAATAAATGAACCTCATTTGAAGTACCAGAATAGAATAATAATATTAATTTAAGTGTAGGGACTCTGGACTGTTTACTGGCCTTGTATGGTTCTCGGTTTATACTCATAGCTAAGTTAAGTCAAGTTTGAGTTCCTAATAGATGAAAGGGGGGATATTTTGATTCTTAAGTAGATTGTCAATAAAGTTCATCTTTGGTTTGGGGGTTTATAGTATCTCCAGCGCCTTTCTCGTGCTTTGAATGTGTCAGTTGCTCTAAAGTTTGTTCATGGGATGGTGTTAGTTTCAGGAATGACTGAACTACCTCATCCCAAATTTAGACAACCAGTGTATTAAATCATGTTATATGATTTTCTAGAACAAGGGTTGGCAAACTTTATTAAAGGGCCAGACACTAAATAGTCCTGGCTGAGTGTTCTATGAGGTCTCAGTGGCAACTACCCAACTCCTGTGTCTACAGGAACACAGTCATGGACGTATGAGAGCAAGTGTGTCGGGACACTGGTAAAAACATGTTTACAACATTAGTTGCTTTCATAACCAGAGTTCTGCTTTTTCATTGTCTTAATTCCCAAGTATAGCTTACTACATGGAACATACCAAGATTTATTAAAACCACATGGAGTGGCCTCTGCAGAAATTCAGCTGTATTTATTACTTTAGAACAGGAATTGATGGCTTCACAGAAATGACTTAGGAAAACCATGGCTTCCCCTTGGCTTCCACCTGAGGACAGCAATTCTGATAGGATTGAAAGACCTAGAAAACGCCTCCTAAAAGAGCAGAAGCAGACTTTGCTGAATGCTCGGAAATCCTACGGTTTAGATGGAAGTGTCTTTGGGACAGTTACAGGAATGTCATTTAGTAGGTTAGGCTTCTGCTGAATTTCATGAGATGAGGCCCTCATGTCTAGGCTAAACAGTTCACAAGGGGACATTCAACACAAAGGGAAGACTGACAGGAAGTGACTTAAGAGCCCAAGGGCTGGCTCTGGGGTAGAGGCTCTTCCCACCAAAACTGACTATCATAGTTCAAAACTGCCAACCCCGTAGGTAAGAGAACTATGCAAGCTGTCCTCTGAACTCCACATTTGTGCTGTGGTGTGCACACATGAGTGCGCACACACACATGAAAAAAATACCAAAAAGCAGAAATGATTTGAAACTTTTGTTGTTATGGTGGGGAAGAAGGTGAGGAATGTGGAGAGGAAGGGCATGTGGGGAGAGACCAATGAGAGAGACCCCCAACAGGTGAGTAAGTCCCCTGGAGAAATGAGAGAAGACCCTTAGAAAGTCTGACACCTTCACACTTAGGATGGTCCTGACTACATCTAGACAGGCTGGTTATGAGAGAGGACAGGCAGTTTTGTCATTGTGCCTACATGTGGCTCAAAGTGAAAATTGGCCCTTTGTCACCTTGTGCGAAATTTTAACAGATGCCAACCCCTGTTCCGGAGGTAGCATGATCAAATGCAAGAATCTAGATCTTTCGGTGTGATCTACCTTGATCTCCAGTTTCAAAATATTGCCAAATTTTAATTAACCTGTAAAGAGTTCGTGAATATCTGAGTTGCATAAGCAGTGTAATGTTATGTTGTTAGCTGGTAACAGTGGTTTTCATTTCTTGTTCTGTCCATTCTTGCAGCTTTAAAAGTTACATATCATTAGGTCTATAGAGTTGTGACTCCAGACTTATGGCTATTAACTATAGTATCTTATTTTGAAATCTTATTTTGTTTACTTCAGCATACCTCATCTCAGAACTAGAAGCTGCCAGAATGCTCTGTGTGAATGCTCCTCCAAAAAAAGCTCAAGAAGGAGGCGGTAGTGAGGTCTTTCAAGAGTTGAAAGGCATATGTATTGCTCTAGGAATGTCCAAACCTCCAGCCAATATAACTATGTTCCAATTCTTCAGCGGGATTGAGAAAAAAGTAAGACCTTTAGTACCGATTGTAGCGTATTAAAGGCATAGTCCTACGTTTGCTTGAAATGAAACATTAAGTTTATTTCTCTTAATGGGAACCTAATTTACATATTAATAAGGAATGTTAATAAATGAGTTTGGGGTTTTAAATCCTAGATACCTTAAAGAGAAATGAATATTGTAGTGGGCTTTTTTGGTTTTGTTGTTTTTAAACACTGACATGTTTCTTTTCAAAAATGAAACTTTATACTTTGGTTTAAAAGCTGAAGTAAGCTAGATATAATGTAAAAATAACTAAGATTAAGTCCTTTATAAAATAACTGAACTTTGAGGTGATCTTTATAGCTTTTGTCATTATTTCTATGCTGCCCCCTACTGACTGGACAGAAAAGGACAGTAATAAGTCCTGTTTTCTAATCCAGTTGCTTTGGAAGTGTATATTCCAACTAGCAAACTCAATTTGCTGGCTCCTAACATAATTTAGTGTGTGAAAATAGAATCACTTTTATGCCACACATTATCAACAAAATACTGATTTTATATATATACATATGTATATACATTAAATTATTAGGAACAAGCCATTTTAATTTAAAAATGGATGAGTAAAAGAAAATGGTATTTGTTATATAAAGTTATTTCTTGTCTGCATATCTGCTGGACTCGCTTTCACTGTGGGGTGAATGCTGTGGGGCACAACAGTGTATCTGTAGTCCGTATTCTCTGTGTTCATTCATCCATTCAGCGAGTGCTCACTTAGTGCCCACTGGTGTCAGGCCCTGTTCAGGTCCAGTGAAGGATCCGTGCTTCTCTAGTCATGGAGGAGTGGGCCAAGCCAGTGTCTTATCTCATGGGTCTTTACATTTATGTTTCAAACTGCCTCCACTTTTGCCTCTGTCAGGATTCTTCTTTTGGTGGCAAGCTATGATGGGAATTGGGTAATGAGGAAGATACGATTACTTTTAGATTTTTTTTTTATTCATTAATTTGTTTTTGTGTCAGTTAAAGGAAACATTAGCAAAAGTTCCGCCTAATCATGTGGGAAAGCCGTTACTGAAGAAGCCGATGGGACCAGCCCACTGGGTGAGTCGTGATCCTCCTGAGGTTACTTCCCAAGCGACATCCTTTATGTCAGGACTTTCACGTCAACACTCAGAGCCCAGGCTGGCCTCAGATTGTTGGCAGTCCTCTTGCCTCAGCCTTCCAAGTACTGTGATTACACCTGATTTAAATTACATTTGCTGATGTGTGATTTGCTACATGGACATCCTTGGAATATTTTGGGGAACCTCTAGATTTATGAAGAATAAATTTTATTTGTGTGTGATTTGAAGCACTTAACTCATAATTTGTAAATATTTCATGCACTTATTAAATGAAGTTTGGTATGAGTGAAGCGTTTTTTTTCTAATTGCCAGATGGATCCAAACCTGCCTGAGCTGAGCCAACTTCATGCAGTGAATTATGAGAAAGCTAACCAAGAATTCTTACTTTACATATGTTATTGTTTTGAGACTAACTTTTCTGTGCTGTCACTTTACTAACCATTCACACATCAGCCAGTGGGAAGGACCGTGTGTGGGAAATGCTGGGGAGTCACTTGTGAAAGCCTCAGTTTTTTCTTTAAGAACAGGGGATCGAGCACATGTGTAAATCCTAACTGGTTGCTTAAATTGTGCTTTAGGAAAAGATAGAAGCCATTAACCAAGCCATAGCCAATGAATATGAAGTCCGGAGGAAGCTGCTAATCAAACGCTTGGATGTCACCGTCCAGTCCTTTGGCTGGTCTGACAGAGCCAAGGTACGATGAAGTAGTTGTTTATAACACAGTCCCTGCACACCCGAAAGGAAAGCTTTCAGGTGACCCCAGCCCCGCCTTCCTTGCCTGCTCTGTCAACAAGCCTGGCAGCTGTATTTTTGTATGAGGTAATTCTTAACTACGGAAAACTGCACAGAGTTTAAAACTTTCCTACTACCTGGAGCCCAGTAAACTCCTCATCAGAGCTTTAATCTTTTTAGCTGTAGTGTTTGTTTTCTACGCCCCGTTCTGAGTTTTTAACATTTGTCTTTGAACACTTTTGTTTCAACAGAGTCAGACAGAAAAGTTAGCTAAGGTTTACCAGCCGAAGCGTTCAGTCCTGTCTCCTAAAGGTAATGTTTCTGTCGCTCATCTTTTGGCCGCCAGACAAGACTTGTCAAAGATTTTAAGGACAAGCAGTGGGTCCATAAGAGAAAAGACTGCCTGTGCCATTAATAAGGTGACTAGAGTACTTGTGATTTTCTTTCCCATGCATTGGTCTGTCTGTAAAATGAGAAGTTCACACCATCTTTCCTATCGCATAGGTGCTGATGGGCAGGGTGCCTGACAGAGGCGGCAGACCTAATGAGATTGAACCTCCGCCCCCAGAGATGCCACCGTGGCAGAAAAGACAAGATGGACCCCAGCAGCAAGCAGGAGGCCGAGGCGGAGGGAGAGGTGGTTATGAACATTCCTCATATGGAGGACGAGGAGGTCATGAACAAGGAGGGAGAGGTGGACGTGGTGGCTATGACCACGGTGGCCGAGGGGGAGGAAGAGGAAATAAACATCAAGGAGGCTGGACAGATGGAGGGAGTGGAAGTGGAGGTGGGTACCAGGATGGGGGTTACCGAGATGCGGGCTTCCAGCCTGGTGCCTATCATGGTGGCCACAGCGGTGGCTACCAAGGCGGTGGCTATGGTGGTTTCCAGACATCTTCATATACAGGAAGTGGATACCAGGGTGGTGGATACCAGCAGGACAATAGATACCAAGACGGTGGGCACCATGGTGAACGAGGCAGTGGCCGTGGGGGAAGAGGTGGTCGAGGGGGTCGGGGAGGACGTGGAAGCCAGGGAGGAGGCTGGGGAGGAAGGGGGAGCCAGACTTATCATCAAGGGGGCCAGTTTGAACAACACTTCCAACATGGAGGCTATCAGTATAGTCATTCTGGATTTGGACAAGGAAGACATTATACCAGTTGAGGCTACAGAAACTTATATTTTGCTAGAGCTCAAGTAATAGAAACTCAGTTTCAGAATCCTGAATCCAACATCTATTTGGAATGAATGTAAGACCACAGGTAGCAGGCATACTCCTGCTTAGGGTAACCATTTGCTGGTCTTCATTCAATTCTTTCTCTTTTTATTACTAAACAGTTTTACATAACACTGTTTATTTAAGAAACATATCTCTTCTTTCTATGAAAAACAAATTTTAAAGGCAGTTTAAGCTGCCTTTAGTTGACCAGTAGACTAATCCATTTGGAACATACATGCTTTTTGAAGAAATTACTTGAATAAAATAGTTTTCACATTTTCAATATGCAAGTTTTGAAAATGAGGATTTGCCTAGACTTTTTTTATATTTACTGCTGGGAAACCTTCCTCATATTAACAACTCGTGTGTTTTTCGTAAACTATCTTCTGATGTCTATTCTCCGAGCATAGCTCTGCCCTGATTGGCATTTTATTCAGAGAGATTTTGTCACCTTTCTTTTTGGTAGACCTGTTGGGTTGGTTCCTATTACATGAGCTCTTTTGCAGATAGCACATTCAGTAGCCTTATCCTGTTGGTGGAATACTGTACCATATGCCCCTCCAAAATCCATGAACACGGCCAAAATCCATAAAAACAACAGAAGCAAGTGAACCGTAGTATCTGTAGGCGCTTAGTTAAGTATAGCAACTCAAACAGACCTGCATCCATCCGAGACAAAAGTTCCTCCTTCAACCTTGTTTTTACTTGAAATTCGCTAGAAGAAATGGTGAGCAGACATCTATTTCATGCACTAGTTAATGCTACTGGCTCAGCATATACAAGTTAGCTTGCTTTAGGCAAGAGACCTTTCTTGTGATGGAAGTGCACTACGAGGTGAGATGGAGTCCTGCTCAGTGCAGGAGGCCCTTCATTACTGCTGCAGAAGACAGAAGCCTGGCTGAGTCACTCTCCACGTCTATCCTGAAATCACTCGATGCTTCTGCCGGGTTTTTGTACATGTAAACACTGTCAAGCTGTGAAAGAAAGTGGCTGGAGGTGTGTTAGGTGTGAGAGGTGAGCAATAAAGTACCTGTACATTCTCTCCTTGCTCTGGGAGTTGTTTTGTTTGTTTGTTTGTTTGTTTGTTTGTTTGTTTTTCGAGACAGGGTTTCTCTGTACAGCCCTGGCTGTCCTGGAACTCACTTTGTAGACCAGGCTGGCCTTGAACTCAGAGATCCGCCTGCCTCTGCCTCCCGAGTGCTGGGATTAAAGGCATGCACCACCACGCCCGGTTGCTCTGGGAGTTTTATTTTAGCTATTTTCATACCAAATTGTGCATTTGTGTCAGGCTCATGGAGTAAGGCTTTTGTTCCTGAACAGTATTTCCTTAAATAAAAGGTAGCCCTTTTTCTGGAAGCAGAAACAAACTGGGAGGGGGAAAAGCTGTTTCCAAATTTACCTTATTTATAACAGTCCGGCTAGAAAGCCTTCCTCTGACTGTCCACTGGGTGTAGCTGTTGCTGCACACGTGAGGCAGGACACAGTAATGCCCTCCCTAACCTCCGAGGCTTTGTTTTCCTTCTTCCTAAAAGCAGGAGACTTGGTGTTCTTAGAAGAAAGTGAACCGGAAAACACAAAGATACTTATTAGGAGAGAAATTGTATCTTCTGCTAAGTGGAACATCTTTAATGTTTATTATGGTGTGATGTATGTGTGTGAGTTCTTGTGTCTGAGTGGGGGCGTGTATGTTAAGGTCACAGGACAATTTTCAGGTGTTGGTTACTCCCTCCAACAGAGGGAGTTGGGAGATCAAATTTGCATCCATCAGTAATCAGGCCTGAGCAGATAACCTTATTCTGAGCTATCTCACAGGACCAAAATGGCAGAAACCTTTAAAATACTTTACTGTTGAAATAGTGGTTTTCTGATGATTGAAACTATCCTTGAAAGACCAACATGATCCGTGTATTAATTTTTAGCAAATTTCAGCTAGCTTTTGTGATTGCAAGATGTTCATACTACTTTATTAAAATGAATTAGAGTATAAGCTTTCTCTTAAACAGCAATGAATACATAGGTTTACTGTAGGTGGTTCCTGTTAGAAATAGGGTTGGCACAGCTGCATGCCTTGAAATAATACCTCAGGTAGATACTTGCTTTGTTTCCATAACCCAGGATTCCATCCACAGTATTCCTACTAGATTTACTCTTGACAGGTAGAGTTTTGATTTATTCTTCTGAGGTTGTTTTCTCAGGCATGATCTTCTGAAGATAAATGGTAGATTTCTCCATGATGGCCTTAAATTTTTCATCCTTGTTTATGATTTAAACTAGACATTGTTCTCCACATTGAGAAGCCATAAAAGAATTTAGTTTCTCTGCTTGACCGTAAATTCTCTAGATCAGCTATCTGAACACCAACATTCCCGTATTAGCATTGTTGTCTTTGCAGAGACTGTTCCCTTAAATGATGGCATATTCTGTCTTCACTTGTTTTCTTTGTGCTTGGAATCACAATATGTTCAAACTGGCCTCAAACTCTTGGGCTCACCCCAGCCTCCCAAACACGTAGCTCTACAGTCAGATGCCACCAACCATACCTCGACTGACCTTGTAGACTCTCTTAACCTTGGGGTCAGTAGTGATTTACCTGGGGTAAGGCATATGGGGATTTCTTTGAAAATCAAGATTTTTCATATGAACCACTAGGCCACCTATAGAACAAGCCAGGTAGGCCTATACATTATTCCACCCAAGATCAGGAGCTGGAACCAGGAGTCTGTGCTGAGAACTCTTGAACCCTGCCATGGGTGGGACCTGTACCTTTAATGTGTAGAATCAGTCTGGCTGATGTCCAGCTGCACCAGACACAGACTGAGTCTGGCTGACAGAACTGAAACCACTTCTACGTGCTCGGAACTGATTTCCACTGGCCAAATCACCTTTTCCCCCAAGCGTTTCACATCGTTATTTCTGTTGTATGGGTTCTTCCTAAACTCTGCTGATGTCCTTTTAACAGTAGATTTTAAGTGGATTTAACCACCTATGGTACCTAATTGGGGAGTTTTGTTTGCTTTTTATTATTATTATTATTATTATTATTATTATTATTATTATTATTATACAAGGTCTCCTGTAGCCTGGGCTAGTAAGGAACTTAGTTTTTTAACCCAGAGTGACCTTATACTGACCCTCCTCCATCTAATTCTCAAGTACTGAGATTACAGGCATGTACCATGTCCTCAGGCCTTGTTAAAGTATCTGAGTTTACCTAGGTAGAAAAACAGATTCAGGCCCACATACAGGGCTCTGTAAGACTTCTCCTGGTCTTATTGTATTCCTCCTTAGCATGATTACAGTTAGAAATACTCCTCTTGTTGTTCAGTGACACAGCAATAAAAACTGGTGTGTACCAGTTTGGAACCCTTGTAATTCATCTAGTTCATGGACTAGAGTAGGGACTAGGTTTAAGGGGAGAAGGTCTATAAAGCAGAAACAATGAGATGTGGTCCAAGAAGCTTCATGTACATGTGTAATAGAAATGGTACAGATTTGGGCAATAATTCGATGGCAAAATGCAAAGGTTATAAGTAAGAAAAAGATAACTCAATGTAGCTATTTTGTTTTGCCTGACCAAATGCTTCTGTGTGTCTCCTATTTAATGATGAAGGCTGCAGTGAACACCTGCACCAGGCAAATGGGAACAGGAGCAGGTGATGGCTCTAGGGTTACGTGTTTGTGTAGCCCTTGGCAACAGCTGGCCTTGCCCACTCTGGGTGGAGGATTGTTATCAGGATGCCTCTCCCTGTAAGAGCATCTCCCAGGCCTGGAGTGACTGAGACCCTTGGCCTAGAACAGCTCTCTAGAACTTTTCTGGTAACTAGGGCCTGCTGTTTCTCTAACTCTTCACGACCTTCTGTCCTTCATCCTCGGCTAGAAACTCTATTTTTGCCATCCCTATTGCTATCCCTGCTGCCACCAGTCCCGTGACAGGCTCAGCCTTGCCTCTGCCCCTGACGCTGTCAAGCGGTTGCCATGCCTGGATGTGCTCCTGCTGGCTGTTCTGCTGCTGCTGCTGCTGCTTTCTTCATGACGACAACTCAGATCGTCCCACTCAAAGCAGTGATCATATAGGAAGCCTTTTGAGTGACCCTGCTGCATTGGGGGAAGGGGCACAGGATCGAGTCTGCTTAGCGTAGTAAGGTGAGTACCTTTTTCACATGGCCACTTAAAGAGTGTTTCTACCCATCCCAGCAAACTCTCACAAATAAAAGTTCGTGTTTGTACTGTTCATGGCATGGTTGCCTGTGCCCTAGTCTCAGGCTACCAAGAAGCTGGCCCCAGTGAAGATGGTTCAGGGCCATCCAAGGTGTGCGATAGGAAAAAGCCTGGTACGTACTCTTTGAAACATTTCTTCACCTTCAGAAGCTGGAGAAAGCTGCTGTTACTGCTCTGTAGTTTCCTCAAAACTTCTGTTCAGTATTCAAAACAGCAAGCTCTGACAAAGGATGGGCTGGCTAGTTGTTCAAGGAATTCAGGACAGTGAAGAAGAGTCCAGCAGCTACCAACAAAGCAGTTAAATTTCCCCATCCCCCCCCCCCAATGTCTATTTAGATCCAGGAAAATATTTACCGGAAGGAATGTGTGCATTAATAATCACACCATTAACAAGTGATTATGCCATACTTTTAACAGTATCTTGATGATGTGTTTAACGCCTGCTGAGTGGCCCAGGGTAGGGCCGGTCTCCCTCTTCTGTCTCAAAATTATTTCTTGTAATAAAAAGAAGAAAAAGTAATATCCCGGGGTGTGCTTCATCTGAAAATTCAAGAAAGCACTTAGAAATAAAAGTTGGGGATTGACTGGAACAAGGATCCAAGAAGTTTGCATCAGGGTATTTAATCAGAATTACGAGTCACTACCGAATCCCATTAGATTAGAGGGAAAAGGTAGTGAGTGGGTCCCATATAGAATCTTAAGGAATCTCGGTTTATGGGACAGGTAGAGTCACGGTAGGGGGAAGACCAGGAAACCTGGCGTGCAAGGCTAGGTTTAGTGGGAAACATAACTATTACTATTTATTAGGAATGCTAAGCTTATCCTAAGCCTGTCCACTGTACATGGGTGATATACAGCACAGAGCAGCCTCCTTCCTCAGTATACCTTACCCTAGCCTGACACGTAAATACATTGTAACTTAAAGAACATCCTTATAACTCAGCAAATCTTAGCCATTAACAGTTGGCTCAGATCATCTCTGTGGAAGGCAAGGGTCTCAAGCCAACCAAGCCCCCTATGACCATCTTCCTTGTCTCTCTCTGCACCATTTGGTCTGGAATGCTTTGAGGTTCTAGAGGGTTTTTTTTTCCCCCACAATAAAGTTGCTGAACTTTAAGCAGCTTTGTAAGAAGCATTTCAAAAACAAGGAAGGAAATAAATTGCAGAGTAGAAGACTCCTTATTGTCATGTTGTAAAGACCCTTAAGTATTTCTAGAATCTTAAGGACTTTTGTTTCTGTTTTCTAATTATCTGAAATACAAAGCTGCAATGTGGCGTATTGGCAGAATACTTGCCTTGCGTGCTCAGGGCTGAGTTCAGTCGCCGGTACCAGCGCTAATAGCTACCTCATCAGATGGTATGGATCTAGTGCCTTATTGCTGCAGACTTGTTGGTTGGTGATACAACAAGCTAAAGCGAAAATAAATCTCCTGTGTTACAGATTCCTATGTTCGACTTCTATTTACTGTGTATTGGTGTCATAAATATCTGCCACAGATAATGCTTCTCTGTCTGATGAACAGGATAATTCCAAAGGTTGTGTATTTGCCTTGTAGGACAGTGTATTCATTGTCTGCAGTGTAGCAAAAAAAAAAAAAAAAAAAAAAACTAAAACTTAGCACATTGAAGCAGCAATAAATGTTGTTTATTAGTGAAGTGGTAAGGAATCCATTAAAGCTGCTCGACTTCATGGAGAAATTTGAAAAGCAATTTTTTTCTATGTTCTGTAGCCTTTTGTTTTTGAGTGGGATGCCAGAAGTTTCCCCAGCCAACAGCATGATTTCTAGTATGCCCTGGGTTCTCATGTTACTTTGATTTTGAGTTTTTATCTAAAGTACAAGGGAGAAGGATTAATATTGTCTGTTCTGTTTGTTGGTTTGTTAAATGACACAGCCACTGAATCCATGTCTACCACGGAAACTTCCACCCACACCCTCCTGCAAGACCCTTTGATCAATACCTGACAGTGGCCATCTTCTCCCCTGGGCTTATGATTGAAGGTCTCTCCTTTTTTTTTTTTTTTTTAACTTTTTTTTTATTAGATATTTTCTTAATTTACATTTCAAATGCTATTCCGAAAGTCCCCTCCCCCCTCCCTGCTCCCCTGCCCACCCACTCCCACTTCTTGGCCCTGGCATTCCCCTGTATTGGGGCATATAAAGATTGCAGTACCAAGGGGCCTCTCCTCCCAATGATGGCTGACTAGGCCATCTTCTGTTACATATGATGCTAGAGACACGAGTTCTGGGGGTTCTGTTTAGTTCATATTGTTGTTCCTCTTCCAGGGTTGCAGACCCCTTCAGGTCCTGGTGTTCTATCTCTAGCTTCTCCAGTGTGGGCCTCATGCTCCCTCTTATGGATGACTGTGAGCATCCACTTCTGTGGGAGTCAGCTATATCAGGGTCCCTTCAGTAAACACTTGCTGTCCTATGCAATAGTGTCTGAGTTTAGTGACTGATTATGGGATGGATCCCCGGTGGGTTAGTCTCTGTATGGTCCATCCTTTCATCTTAGCTCTAAACTTTGTCTCTATAACTCCTTTCATGGGTATTTTGTTTCCTATTCAAAGGAGGAATGAAGTATCCACACATTGGTCCTCCTTGATTTTCATGTGTTTTGCACATTGTATCTTGGGTGTTCTAAGTATCTGGGCTAATATCCATTTATCAGTGAGCACATATCCAATGACTTCTTTTGTGATTGGGTTACCTCACTAAGGATTATGTCCTCTAGATTCATCCATTTGCCCAAGAATTTCATAAATTCATTTTTTTAATAGCAGAATAGTACTCCATTGTGTAAATGTACCATATTTTCTGTATCCATTCCTCTGTTGAGGGATATCTGGGTTCTTTCCAGCTTCTGACTATTATAAATAAGGCTGCTATGAGCATGTGTCCTTTTTACCAGTTGGAACATCTGGGTATATGCCCAGGAGAGGTATTACTGGATCCTCTGGTAGTACTATGTCCAATTTTCTGAGATAAAGCCAGACTGACTTCCAGAGTGGTTGTACAAGCTTGCAATCCCACCAGCAATGGAGGAGTGTTCTTTTGCCGCAGACCCTCTCAAGTCCCTTGTCTCTTGAGCAAGTGGGCAAAGATTCGGCGAATGACAAACAGACCACACAAGGGAGTATCAATCTGAGTGTAATTGTGAAATCGAGCACCAAACTTTTATACAGTGGGGAAGAAACCAGGTACATCCATCAAGTTACAATGACACAATACAAAGGAGTGAATACATCAAAAGGACTTACAGGAACCAGGTATGTTTACAGTAAATAGTAAGGCAGCTCTGTTTAGGATTAGCTACTGACAAAGGATTTCACACCTTAGTCACAATCTGCTTTTTCTCTGAGTCTCCTGAAAACTAGCAGTAGGGGGTTCTGCACTAGTGGGCCTCTTCTTGGCCCAGGTAGATTCTAAAGGAAGAGGAGTTTACCAACTTGCTTTTAGTCTGCAAAGTAGTCTGTCTCTACCTGGCTGTAATTAAGATACTTTCTCAGTGGGAACTCTATCTATTCCTTGAAGTGATTGCTCTTAGGAAACATTCTGCAGGCCAGCTCTGAGCTGCTTTGGCTTCTTCCTATGTAATGCTAATTAGTCTCCCTGTCCCTAGAGTTATCTGAATTCCCTCTGAAAATCAAGAATTCTCTAGGACTGTTGGAACACTGGAAGTCTTAGCTTATGTCAAGATTCATTCTATGCTTAATATAAAAATTCCCACTGAATGATCTATGAACCAGACTAAATTCAGGGATAAAACTGGATGTGAGAATGTCTTCCCAGGAGAATGAGTTCCTTTTGAAACCCATGTGTCTCATGAGTGCTTGTAGGTTTTTAGGCCTGCCAAGCTCTGCACTGGGATGTCCGTGGCATTCTTTCTCCACATCCTCACCAGCATCTGCTGTCACCTAAAATTTTGATCTTAGCCATTCTGACTGGTGTGAGGTGGAATCTCAGGGTTGTTTTGATTTGCATTTCCCTGATGATTAAGGATGTTGAACATTTTTTCAGATGTTTCTCAGCCATTCGGATTTCCTCAATTGAGAATTCTTTGTTTAGCTCTGTACCCGATTTTTTAATGAGGTTATTCATTTCTCTGGAGTCTAGCTTCTTTAGCTCTTTGTAGATGTTGGATATTAGTCCCCTATCAGATTTAGAATTGGTAAAAATCCTTTCCCAATCTGTTGGTGGCCTTTTTGTCTTGCTGACTGTGTCTTTTGCCTTACAGAAGCTTTGCAATTTCATAAGGTCCCCTTTGTCAATTCTTGATCTGTCCGCACAGGACATTGCTGTTCTGTTTAGGAATCTTTCTCCTGTGCCCATATCTTCAAGGGTTTTCCCCACTTTCTCCTCTGTAAATTTCAGTGTCTCTGGTTTTATGTGGAGGTCTTTGATCCACTTAGACTTAAGCTTTGTACAAGGGGATAAGAATGGGTTATTTCGCATTCTTCTACATGATAACCGCCAGTTGTGCCAGCACCATTTGTTGAAAATGCTGTCCTTTTTCCACTGGATGGTTTTAGCTCCCTTGTCAAAGATCAAGTGACCATAGGTGTGTGGATTCATTTCTGGGTCTTCAATTCTATTCCATTGATCTGTCTGTTGCTGTACCAGTACCATGCAGTTTTTATCACAATTGCTCTGTAGTACAGCTTAATGTCGGGCATGGTGATTCCCCCAGAGGTTCTTTCATTGTTGAGAATGGTTTTTGCTATCCTAGGTTTTTTATTATTCCAGATGAATTTGCAAACTGCCCTTTCTATCTCAGTGAAGAATTGAGTTGGGATTTTGATGGGGATTGCGTTGAATCTGTAGATTGCTTTCGGCAGGATAGCCATTTTGATTATATTAATCCTGCCAATCCATGAGCATGGGAGATCTTTCCATCTTCTGAGATCTTCTTCAGTTTCTTTCTTCAGAGACTTGAAGTTCTTGTCATATAGATCTTTCACTTCCTTAGAGTCACGCCAAGGTATTTTATAGTATTTGTGACTATCGTGAAGGGTGTTGTTTCCCTAATTTCTTTCTCAGCCCTCTTATCCTTTGTGTAGAGAAAGGCCATTGATTTGTTTGAGTTAATTTTATATCCAGCTACTGCACTGAAGCTGTTTATCAGGTTTAGGAGTTCTTTGGTGGAATTTTGGGGGTCCCGAATATATACTATCATATCATCTGCAAACAGTGATATTTTAACTT
>LR751676.1:0-59225 GCA_902729485.2 Mus minutoides | reverse complement strand
GAGGAATTTCTTTTCTGGTCCAGTGTATTTGGTGTTCTGTAGGCTTCTTGTATGTTCATGGGCATCTCTTTCTTTAGGTTTGGGAAGTTTTCTTCTATTATTTTGTTGAAAATATTTGCTGGCCCTTTAAGTTGAAAATCTTCTTTTTCATCTACTCCTATTATTCGTAGGTTTGGTCTTCTCATTTTGTCCTGGATTTCCTGGGAGTTTTGAGTTAGGATCTTTATGCATTTTGCATTTTCTTTGAATGTTGTGCCCATGTTGTCTATGGAATCTTCTGCACCTGAGATTCTCTCTTCCATCTCTTGTATTCTGTTGCTGATGTGCTCACATCTATGGTTCCTGATTTCTTTCCTAGTGTTTCTATCTCCAAAGTTGTCTCACTTTGGGTTTTCTTTATTATTTCTATTTCCCTTTTTAGGTCCTGGATGGTTTTGCTCAATTCCATTACCTGTTTGGTTGTGTTTTCCTGTAGTTCTTTAAAGGATTTTAGTGTTTCCTCTTTAATGATTTTTTTTACCTCTTTAGCATTGTTCTCTTGTATTTCTTTAAGTGAGTCACTCATGTCCTTCTTCATGTCTTCTACCAGCACCATGATATATGATTTTAAATCTGCGTCTTGCTTTTGGGGTGTGTTGGGGTATTCAGGACTGGCTGAGGTGGGAGTGCTGGGTTCTGAAGAAGGTGAGTAGTCTTGGTTTCTGTTATTAAGATTCTTACGTCTGCCTTTCACCATCTGGTAATCTCTGGAGTTGGTTGTTATAGTTGTCTCTGGTTGGATCTTGTTGCTCCTGTGATTCTCTTGGCCTCTGTTGGCAGACCTGGGTGCCCAGCTCTCTCCTGAATCTCAGTGGTCAGAGTAGTCTCAGCAGGCGAGCTCTCCTGCACAGACTGGTCTCTGTGGGAACCTTTGTAGTTCTGAGCTGACCTGAACAGACTGGTCTCTGAGCAACCTGGGACCTAATATGGCTCTCTCACAAGTTCCAGCCGGGAAAGCCCTCCTGGGCTGAGAACTTTCCTCTGGCAGGGAGGGAGCCTGGATGTCTAGAGCCCAAAGCTGGGTGTGTCCCAAAAGGTGCACTGTTCGGCTGTTTGCTCACTCACCCTTTGCAGTCCCTGCGCTGACCTGCGCAGACCTGCTCTGTGCGACCTGGGTGCAATATGGCTCTCTCACCAGTTCCGGCAGGGAAGGCCCTCCCCCAGGCGGAGGGAGAACTCTCCTTAGGCGGGGAGGGAACCTGGATGTCTAGAGCCCCAGGCTGTTTCTAGCAAAGGTGCACTATTCAGCTGTTTACCTTTCACCCTTTGCAGTCCTTCAGCTGTTTACCTTGTCACCCTTTGCAGTCCTTGAGCTGATCTGCACTGACAGGGTCTGGGTGACCCTTTGCGGTCCGGGAACTGACCTGCTCTGAGCGACCTGGGCGCAATTTGGCTCTCTCACCAGTTCCAGATCTCTCCATTTTTTGATTTGCACTCACTGTGACTTTAAAACTGATTTACAGTAAAGATAAATGTGTCTATTCCCTGAAACTGTTTTGAACTAGAAATGTACAGGAAAGTTTTTAAATGCTTTATCTGGAGTCAACATTTTAAAATCTTGCCATATTGCTTTATCATACGGTCCAATAGAAATGGTGTTTGTTTGTTTGTTTGTTTGTTTGTTTGCAGCCAGGCATACCCAGCTACATAGCAGTCTTAAGTATGGGAATGTAACAACTTGCCAATGGTGATGCTTCTCCCCTAAGTAGTAGTCTACAGGAGTCTCCCAAAAGTAGTCTCCCATATAACTGTAAAGTCATCATCATACCGAAGTAGATTAGGATTCACTCTTTTCATGCTATAGCAGTGCACATCTGAATTTTCCTAGCTACGATAGAAAACCTGATTTATATAATAATTGACCCAGAATTTAACCACGGTCCCTTACGTTGCATTTGGGTATAGTATTTGATCAGAACTGCAGCCCCCTCCTCCCCCTTCCTTTCTTTCCCACTAATTTTGTTACGTTTTATTTTTGAAGTGTTCAGGCCAGTTGCTCTTCAAAATGCCCAAGTGATGTTGTCCCTGTGTTCCTCCAGAGGAACTGGCCCATTCTCAGAGGACACCATTCCTGTGTGGCTGCCACTAAGACACGAGAGGACAAGATGCGAGAACTGTTTTCATCTGAGGTATCCACATGCTCCCTGGTCTCACCCAGCTTTGTCTGCTTTGTGCAGTCAGGAATGAAGCAGTCTTGAAATGAAGCACTCTCCTGTGCTTAGGCTCCTAGGATTCTAGAACCTGACCCGGTTGTCAGTGTTCCTCCCTCACTGTTAAATTCTCTTAGCCTTTTAAACATATTTATGCTTTGGGTTATTTACATGTGTGTAATATCTATTTTTTTCTCTAATTTACATTTTACCCATCCAGTTCCTTGTCTTGACCATCTAATTTTAACCGGAAAGAACAGTGTTAGAAAGGGAAAAAAAAAAAAGACAAAAAAATAGAACTCATCTTCATATGACACTGCCCAGAAGAAAAACTCTTTTAGGCATCATTTTCATTTATATTTCTTTTTAAAGTAACTTGGGATAAAGATTTTAATTAAGTAGTAGTTTTCTGAAGTAGTCGAAAGTGATAAAATGTCTTTTTTGTTCTTTGGGGTTTTTGTTTGGTTGACTGGTTGGTTGGTTGGTTTGTTGGTTGATGTTTTTGATTGGTTGGTTTTTGGTTTTCAAGACAAGGTTTCTCTGTAGTCCCTGCTGAACCAGAAGTCACTCTGTAAACCAAGCTGGCCTCAACCACAGAAATCTGCCTGCCTTTGCCTCCTGAGTGCTGGGATTTAAGGCATATACCACCACTGCCAGTCGATGAAATGTTTTGGTTTTTTTTTTAACATGAAGAAATGGAGGCTGCTCTAGGTGTACCTGATATGCCCATCACTACAGAAAGGGGAGATGGTGCATAAATTCAGTGTAAGTTGTATTCCAAAGGTATGCTTTAGAAATACTGCTTGGTGAGATTTCTCTTGACCTATCCAGAATCTTACTGTCATTCCTTTTGACAGCCTATTGTGATTCTCTGCCACGATTTAACAGTTTGGTGCATTACCCACAGGAGTCTGTCTTCATTGTTTTCCAACAGCAAAGCTCTTAGACCATCCAAATTACTGTGGGAATCTGGGACATTGTTGAGGAGGCAGACCTTCCACAAAAGGTTCCAATTGTGTCTGCTCTGCTTTAAGCAGACCAATGAAGAATCAAGGGAAGTAGCTGATACACCCTGCTCTACGTAAGTCACCGTGAAGACTTTGGCTTTGCCCTTCCCTTTAAAGGTGATGGTGGCAGGGTCTGGTGTAGTGCTCTCAAATGTGGAGCCAGCCTGGGTTACCCAGAATATTATCAAAGTTATCAACCATCCTTCACTACAGAGAGAGGCCATGTCTCCCAAGTTACACATAGAATGACACCCCCCCCCCCAGAAGATAAAAGTGAGGCTGGAAAGATGACTCGGGATTAAGAGCATTGACTGGCTGTTCTTCCAGAAGAATCAGGTTCAATTTCCAGCCCCTATATGGCAGCTAACAACTGTCTGTCTGTAACTCCAGATCCAGGAGATCCAGTGCCCTCATCTGGCCTTCCAGGGCACTGCATGCATGTGGTGTACTTAAACAGGCAAAACATCCATACATGTAAAAATAAGACTTTAAAAAAGGAAAGAAAAGGTGACAGTGTACTACAAAACAGAGGTTATGAGGAAGAAAAAAGTCATTCTGATTTGTTTTGTTGTGGGCTTGTCTATTTTACTAACTCTGGAAAATTGATGAATTGAAATCATTAAAGTCACCATGTTAGTCAGCGGTATAATCAAGATTGTAAGGCACCTTCGTTACAAAGTAAAATTTCTCTTCAGCAGACTAGTAACAGTTATGTTTGTACATGCATGTGATCCACAGGCAGACACATGCTATCTACATACATACAATATACATTGTATTTCTTTTTGTGTGTGTTTATTTTTCATTGAAGGTACATTTTGTTTTCCTTATCACAGGAAGACCAAAGATACAAAATTCCTTCTATATATGAAAACTCATAAATATATAAACCAAATGGCAGGTGAGATAATTCCTTTGAAAAGAAATACAAAAGCTCCAGCCTTCCCTTTCTTTCTGGGTGTTTTTAGAGGGTTTGCTTGCACTTGACTTGCCCGTTTCTGTTTTGAATTCATTAACATGTACTCTGCTGTATTTATGAATAGAAAGAGTCTATATACATAGATCCAACAGCACTGCCCAAGGCGCTCGACCCTTAAGGTGAGTTCTCATCTAGTTAATCATAGATCCTTCAATTAGAGACGTCACTTACTGTTTAGTATCCCCAATCTGAATCATGCCCCATTCCAGAACCTTCGGGGCACATTATGTCACCTCTACCAAGGTTGTCTTAAGACACTGGAACCACTTAGCAGTTATGTCCTCATGCTCTCCATTTCTAAAGATGAGCATAGAATTATCAGTTGAGCTATATGGAAGTGACGTTCACAAATAAGACCATAGTCAGTTTTACATGGGATACACACGTTAGCCCTCAAATGTAGACATGGTACCTCTGTGGAGTATTTCCTAACTGGTTATTTGATATGAGAGGGCCCTCAATGACATACTCGATCGTCTCAATTTTTCTTTTATTTTTTATTATTACTCTATAAAGACGTATGTATATGAGTGCACTGTAGCTGTCTTCAGACCCACTAGGAGAAGGCATCAGATTCCTAGATGGTTGTGAACCGCCATGTGGTTGTTGGGAACTGAACTCAGGACCTCTAGAAGAGCAGCCAGTGCTCTTAACTGCTGAGCCATCTCTCCAACCCCTACAGTTTTTTCTTAGACAGATTCTTGCTAAGTTGCCCAGGTTGACCTCAGACTTGGGGTCCTCCTACCTCATGCCCCAAGGGCAGAGATTATAGGTATTGGAATATCAGCCTGGCATCTTTATTTCTGAGCATCATGAATCTATTTCAAAAGATATACTACACTCAAAGACATTTAAATTATTAATATTTTAAATGTGTATATGGAATATCAATCCACAGTTTATGGTGATTTTTCTTTTTGTGAATTTTTTTTCATGGTTTTAAAGCTTTATTGTAGAAAGGCAGAGAGAAGCCGGGCGTGGTGGCTCACGCCTTTAATCCCAGCACTCGGGAGGCAGAGGCAGAGGCAGGCGGATTTCTGAGTTCGAGGCCAGCCTGGTCTACAAGGTGAGTTCCAGGACAGCCAAGGGCTATACAGAGAAACCCTGTCTCGAAAAACAAAAAAAAAAAAGAAAAAAGAAAGGCAGAGAAAGAGAGAAGAAGGTAGGAAGAGAGAGGCCAGCCATAGCCACATTGCGGGGGGCAGGGAAGAAGGATAGCTAGAGATGAGAATTGTGAATATTTTTTAACTGTGGATGAGAATTTATTAGGAAGAAATTAAGTTTCGTTTTGCATCCAGAAATTATCTAAAACAACAATCTTAGACTTACTTTCAGCTTTCCAAACTGGTTGTTTTTCTTTAACCTAGTAATTTGGTGGGTCTTTCTACTAAATTTCATCCCTCGGAACTTCATTTGCTTTCTTAATTAACATTCTATTTTGGGAATCTTCAGAAAGAGTGGGGAACCCAATTAAGTGGTCAGGTATATGCTTTTTTGCTTTTTATTTTACCATATCTAGCATGAGTATTAGGGGAGCTTTGGGGATATGATTCCCCTTAGTGATCCAGGATTGATTAAGATCTAGGTGATGATATACACACACAGCATTACAAGCACAGCCACTGTGTGGTAGGACACTCCTTACAGCAGAGGGCTCACTGCCTTCCAGGGTCTAAAGAATGTCTTTGTCCCTCAATAAAACTTCAAGTCCTGGTCCCATCTAAAAGGCACACACAAAGGAGCTCAAACTCAACTTCTTATGAGACACCCCTACACACACACACACACTTTACAAAAATAATATTGTCCAAAAGAACTAAGTTTTGATTACAGAGAAAACCACGCACGTGCACCAAAGCTTTCAGTCCCGGCTAGAAATGGCTTTAGAGAGATGTGAGAGGCTGCTGACTACCTAACTAGTTTACATGGCACCTCCGCAGGGGCCAGAGTACAGGAAATAAATAGTTCAGAGTCAGGGTAAATCCTCTATCCCATAGTCCAGTCATGGGGATCCCAGGATGACCGGAGGCCGTGAGCATATCCAAAATGTCTTTTCCAGGCCGCTTCTGAGAGAGACTAGTGCCTTTCAGAGCACCTCTTCTCTCTCCTCCTCATAGCCGACTTGATTGCCTTTGGTTTCCCAAGCTTGACCTCAGCCATCCTGCAATACAAATCAGAACCTGCTGCAGAGTTGGGTCTCAACAAAAGCAGAGTGTAACTAAAATGCCATTTTCCAAAAATATATATAAGGGAAAACCTCAACAGATGAGCACCTCAGAGCTTCCATATTTAGAAGAGAATTAAAAGATCAGAGAGAGCCAGCCAGGTGTGACCTGAGCCTGTAGTCCACGATACTTGGGAGCCAGAGGAGGATCCCTTGAGCCCAGGAGTTGGAGGCTAAGCCCAGGGCAACGTTGAGTGACTCCATCTCAAAAAAATAAACTTCAAAACAAAATCAGGGACCAAAGAGATGGGTCAATGTTTCAAAGTGCTTGCTGTACAATCATGGATTTTAGCACTCGTGTAACAAGCTAGCTGTCCAGTCTAGATGGCCTGGGCACCCCTGAGATGGTGGTATAAGAGGATTCAACTGCTGGAGCTAACTAGCTTCCAGCCTAGCAGAGGAAAGACATCAGTCCAAATTTGGAGAGAAAGAGAGAGAGAGAGAATGAATGGAGGCCATCCAACACTCATTTTTGTCCTCAGCACATGCAAGCAGATACATGTGGATTGGCACACATATTCATACACACATACCTGAGTCGATTCATACATATAAACAAGTAATAAAAAAAAATCTTACTCTCATGCAGAGTTCCTGTAGGGTGCTACACAAAATATTAGTCCCTCTCTCAAATGTTCCATGTTAAAATGTTCCCAGATCAGAAATTCATGCTATAACATATATAAGGGCACTAAGAAATTTCGCATGAAAATTGCATATAGATATGTGCATATATATGTACACTGTATATTCACATCGTGTGAATTTGACCTTTCAATAATTGCTTTATTTTAGGAATTATTTGATGTTCCCAAATCTATTTTCTTAATACAGCATGGACTGTTGACTAATTGTCACCTCCATCTTGAATCAATTTATAACTTCAGCATATTCTAACATTGCATGTGCATGCCAGTTTACTTTGGGTGAACGGAGTATGATTCTTGGTTGACAAGGCCCACTTTATAGACCCTTGCAGCCTTCACACCTCTGATTGCCACCCCTTTTTTCTTTGATACTATCAAGAGTCTGTTTGTAGCACAGGCGAGAATCTAATTCTCTCTCCGAGTCCTCCCTGGGTTTGAGCTCCGGCTCTGTCTTGGTTTGAAGCAACCCTGCAGTACACTGCTTGGGTATCACCGCAATACAGACATGACCTCGGTACATTTCAGAATTCTATTTTATGCATGGGGGGCACAAGAAATCATCTTTCCTAGTTCATATAACTAGCCAGTAGTAACCCTAAAAGGAATATATCTTGATTTCTGATCATAGTGCTTTTGAAGTCATGAAGCTATTTCCAGAGCTACAGGCCCATATCGGCACTCTCGGCCTCCTCCTCCTGAGGGTAGTCATAGATTCACAGTACTGACCTCACCACCCTGTTTGGCTTCGTCTTGCCCATCATCCTGGTCAGGTTCAAATGCAGTGCCTCGATCTACAACATCCACACCGGCTTGTACCGTGGGCTTCTCGTTTTCCCACTTGGCAAAGCCCTTGTCCTTTGCTGCTTTGTCATGGAACTTGGATTTCATTTTGGGGAAGGTATGGGACCCTGAGTCTCCCCAGACAGCCTCTGACCACACAGGTTCCGTCTGGGTGGCTTGACTAGTGGTGGCTCTCTGCAACCTCACGGAGATCTTCCGGGAAGATCCTGTAACCAGGGTAATGGCTCTGCTGTCCAGGTCTCTGTGTCCAGCAGTGACCCCAGGAAACTCAAATACCTCATCCTGCACTAGAAGGGAAAAAAAGGAGTGATTATTATTTGATGGTCTGTCCAGGAGCAAACCATACTGTACTGTTAGTACAGATGCCAGGAATCTGATATGCAAAGTCCCAGAGGACCAGACTAGGGCTAGAATTAAACTAGCAGTGGGTGAACTGCATGGGATTGAGATAAAAAAGCAACAGAATGAAGAGGTTAGCATCCAGAGCAATCTAGAGAAGGGAGTGCCCTTGGGTTTGTATGATTCAGACCCTAAGTAGATGCAGAACATAAATCAAGGACAGGTATGGAGAGGTGCTTTAAAAACAAAACACTGCAGAGTGGGGTGGGAGGGGTTGTGAAGAACACAGAGGGCATTACCTGGGGGCAAGGCTGGGCTTCCAGGCAGTGACCCCGGATTGCTGCTCAAAGAGGGTGCCCTGGCAAGTCTCCTGCAGGCCAGAACCAAGAGGTCTTTGCACTGCTTGTGACAGTTAGCTCCACAGTCTAAAAAGAACCCAAATTGACACAAATGAGTGTGAACCGTGTGTCTTGACTCAGCTTCCAGAGTGGAAACAGAGCTGCCAGCCTCACCGGCCTCCCCTTCTGAATTTCAGGGATGAATCTAGGAAGCCATTGTGGGGGGACACAGATTAACTCTTCAGCTTCTATTGTCCCAAGAGACCAAAGTTCTCAATGAAGCCAAGACTATTTATGACTTAATCAGACCGATTTGATTCCTACCCCAAATATCCATCGCATCCCAGGGATTATTTACCTTTGCATTTGTAGCCTTGTTTGATTATGCCCCAGAGCTGAAACAGAAGACAAGGCGATGTCAGTGGGTGGGAAGAAACATCTAGAAGGAAAACAAGTTAACAGAGAAGGAAGGCCGAGGACTGGTGGCTCACAAACAGGATGGAGCTGCTCTAGACACCCTTCCTGTCGGAGAGGAGCCTTCTCCCAGCCCCCTCTAGTTGTGATGTTAACTTCCCTTTTCTTTCTTGGAGCCAGATGGTAGATGGGATGGGAAATTCAAGTTGGTAAGTTGGTATGATGGTTCCACTTTGGTGATGTACTTTCAAGCCAAATACATAGGAATTGACCAGTAGGTCTTCCTGTCTTTTTCTTTAATGATACTGACTGCTTTTGCCACCTTCTGCAGGAAAGGAAACAATATAAGCAAATTACTAATTTGGATTTTGCCAGGTAAAGAAGGGGCACAAGTTTTTACCTCCACCTTAATTCATAAGAAGGAAAGGTGAAGGGACTCATGCTATCAGCTCTTTTCTGTTTAGACAGGACTGCTTGATGTAGCCCAAGATGGTCTTGAACTCCCGATCCTCCTGCCTCACCATCCCAAGTGTTGACGTTATAAGCATGTACTATTACACCTGGCTATTTTTCTATTGTTCTCTCCCCACCTTCATGCACAGGGAGGGACCAATCTGCTATTAGGCTTCTCCCTGTCTATAAAATCAACCTCTGCCATCAGGTTCATTGGAAAACATACCCTGTTTTGTAGAATTAACGTGTTGCCTGGTTTTAGAATCTAAAACAATGATATCTAGGATCTTTAACTGGAGCTGTAATTTTGTTCTTTGACATGACAAACGCCTCAGGTTGGATGAGGCATGTTTTGCAAGCTGTTCTGGCCACGCACGGTCTTGGTTGTGGTGTAACATCTTGGCAGAAATGAAGACACTCTAAAGAGTCCCGTGTTCCCTTCCCTTTATCCCTCAAGCTATTGAATGAAGCAATGGTCCCCAGGGAACTGGAGCTTCCAGCAATCTCATGCCCGGAGACAAAAAGGCTGAAGTTCCAGACCAGCAAGAGGAGGGGCTTCTCTCCCTCAGTGAGAGTTCCCACATTTCTGACAGCTTCTCGGGGGCCACCTTGCAAAAGAGACTGGAACCGAGACAAGGATGGGTCAAATTCGGGCCAAACCACACTTCAACAAAGACATCCTAGCTAACTAGATCATACCGGCTCTAGTTAAGCTCAAACCTGGAGTGTCAGAACTCAGAAGACTAGAGTCCTGCTGCACCTCTTTATTTGTCGCTATTGGCATTCCTTCTAGGCGCTGCCCCACAGTTACCTGGCAACAGCCAGGTACCCTCTTAACCCCTTGGTCCCCTCTCTCCTCATTGCCATCCCCCCTCTCTCTCCACCTGCTCATAGCTGGCCTCCTCCTCCCCCCCCTCTCTCCCTCCCTCCTGCCCCTTAACTCCCATCCATGCCCTAAATAAACTCTATTCTGTAATTCTATACTATACCTTCCTGTGGCTGGAACCTCAGGGGGAAGCGATACCTCAGCTTGGGCTCACAGAGGCACCCCCTTCCCCCACACCATACCGAGCCTCCACCAAAATATACCTGGCTGGCTGGCTGGCGGGCTGGCTTGCGCGCTCTCTCTCTCTCTCTCTCTCTCTCTCTCTCTCTCTCTCTCTCTCTCTCTCTCAATAAAACACAGCAGTCCCTCTTCCCAACATGGCCACATTGAATTGTTTATTATTTGTCTAATTGGCATCTTAACGTCAGGTGGCTAAGCTTAGATTGGTAAGGCATCTGGGTCCCAGGTTCTGACACTAAAAACTCCAGTAAACATTGGGACTTTGCCCTCCTGGTAGACTGGTGTTTAACACTGTGAGATAAGTGTCCTTGCCCAGGTCTTCCTTCTCCCTTCTCCATAGCCCTAGCCCAGGGCAGCAGGGACACTAGAACCTTCAGTATCAGGCTTAGCTTAGTTTAGTGGGCTTAGACTGGAAATGCTCTACCTTGGAAATGGGTTAGCCTAGCTGCTTGCTGTTTGCTTACTAAAGTGGTGCCAATGGTCTCAGGAGGCAGAGGGGACACTGTTCACAAGGCATTATGGTAAACAAGCCCTCTGAGTAGGAGCATCTGGCCCTGATTTAAAAAATAAATTAGCTACCAATGCAGAGTGACAAAGGAAGGACCTGGGGGTGGGGGGTGTCTGTCCCCTTCCGCTCAAGCTAACAAAGAAATACCATCAGGGGACCCCAGAAATTCTTTTGATCATTTACAGTCTTTAAATCATTAAGAACACATTAAGATGCAAATGCCTTCTGGCTGGGTCACAGTTTGCCTCTAGGCAGAAAAGATGTCTTCACACCACTGATGACTAAATGGGGACAGAAAAGGGAAGTAGGCATTCAGGTTAGTTATCCCTTCTCAAGAGTCTGTGATGTAAGAGGTGAAGATGACTGTTAGCGGTCTGTCTAAACTCCACCCCACAGTTACCTGGCAACAGCCAGGTAACTATAAAAGGGGCTGCTTGCCCCCTTCTCTCTCTCTCTCTCTCTCTCTCTCTCTCCTCTCTCACCTCTTGCTCCTCCTTTGTCCCCATTCCTTTCCCCCTCTCCATGTGCTCATGGCCAACCTCTATTCTTCCCCTCTACTTCTTTCTCTGCCATTCTCTGCCTGTACTACCCTCTTAACTCCCCTTCCCATGCCCTGAATAAACTCTAATCTATACTGTACCATCGTCTTCATGTGGCTGGTCCCTCAGAGGGAAAGGATGCCTCAACCTGCACCCTGCTAAGACATCCCCTTTCCCTATACCTCACCACATGCCCCTAGAACATATCCCCTCTCTCTTTATCTTTTTATAATCACATCAATGACAATTCCAGAAATAGATACACGCAAGTCTCAACCTGCAAAAACTTGAATGGCATTCCATCCCCAGTTTCTGGGTTCCTGTGTGAACAAAGCCACTAGGGTAGGACCAGAAGGAGAGTAAAGGCCAATCATGAGAAACTCACAGGTAAATTAAATGAACTGAGAGAGAGAGAGAGAGAGAGAGAGAGAGAGCCTCAGTTAGGTAACCCAGACTCAGAAAAAAACAAATAAGGTATGTATTCAATTATATATGGATATGAACTGTTAAGTCAGTCAAGTCAATGATGGCCAAGCTACAATCCATAGAATCAGAGGTTAGGTATAGAGTGTAAGCATTTTCTCTAGGCTCTGCACAACAATTACCTAGATAGGGGGGCTTGGGGGAGGAATGCCTCAGCATGGGCTTACAGAGGTACCCATTCCCCCTCTCCCATACCATAACACGGCTGTACCAGACATATCCTTCCTTCCCTTCCTTTTCTTTTTTTTATAAAACACAACAGTTTCTTGTGCTTTTCTTGAACTCTTTTCCTTCTGTTTGTTTTGTCCTATTCCAATGTGTTAGTTTTTAATCTTTTATATTGTATTATATTTTATATTATTATCCCATAGATGCCTGTTTTCTAGTGAGAGACAAAAAGGGGATGGATCCAGATAGAAGTCTAGGTGGAAGGAACTTGGAAGAGTAGAGGAGGGGAAACTGTGATATTATATGAAGAAAAAAAATCTGTTTTCAATAAACAGGGGTAGAGGAGAGAAGAGACAGCCTTTCCTGGTGTGGCAGTACATGTTTGTAATTCCAGCATTCAGAAGGAAGGAAGGAGGGTCTCAAGTTCAAGGCCACCCTGGACTATTGAGTGAGAGACCCTTTCCCACTACATATAAAGATAGGGCACCCTAATATAGAGATACAGTAGCATCACTGAAGAGCTGCTGGAGAAAGATAGAATCAAGCAAGAGTCCTTTCGGGACGCGGTACTGAGCTCTCTTAGAACCCAGGTGGAAACAGTGCCAGGAAGAGGCAGTGGGTCAGTGTGCCAGCCAACATCAGCTGAAGGAAACCCTGCTTAGGGGAGTATTTCCCAGGTTCCTTTGGTCTGAAAACACAGGCCGCTATGGTACATGAAACTCTTTATAATATGAAGAACACTGGACTGAGCGAGAAGAGCTGGCTAGGCTTCATGGTCCTGCTGCCAGTGACTTGTGTGACCTTGGGGAACTAACTCCTGTAACTTCTCTAGCCTTCAATTTCTTCTATAAAATACGGGGATTACCAACAGGTTTTCAGTTCTGGCAATTCTGAGATGCATGCGCTGCCTTCTTTACCCTTAAAATAGAATTTATTTCAAAACCAGATGGGCCAGGCACTAGAGAACGGTTCCTGGCATTCTCAGTTCCTTTCAAGGATATATCTTTAGAGTTGTATTTATACAGCCCTTGAAGACCAAAGGAGCCTTAGGTGTCATGAAAGCAAAGATCAAAGCAAGCTGTACAAATGAAATTAAACATATTTTGAAAAATGAAAAGGGTTATAAAAATTAAAAGATAATTTCAGGCAACTCTCACAGTGCCAACAGAATTCTTTCCGATATTTTTGCTGTTTTCTCTTTTGTCTCATTCTCCTGCTGCTTAAGAGTTTTAACAGGCCTGTTATCATTTATCTCCCCAACAACCGGCAGGTAAGTGGTGTATTAAGTATCTTTTATAGCCGGGCGTGGTGACGCACGCCTTTAATCCCAGCACTCGGGAGGCAGAGGCAGGCGGATTTCTGAGTTCGAGGCCAGCCTGGTCTACAAAGTGAGTTCCAGGACAGCCAGGGCTGTACAAAGAAACCCTATCTCGAAAAAAGCCAAAAAAAAAAAAAAAGTATTTTTTACAAATAGGGAAACAGACTGAAAGATAGTCGGTGACTGAGGTCCACGACACAAAATTAGGAGGGAGCAGAAGTGAAGTTTGAAGCCCAGGCTCCAGACCCCACGTCCTGACCTTCTGAGCATAGAGTCAGCGCCTGTGTTCAGATGAATCAGGGGAAGGTGTGGCATCCCAAGAGTGACCACCTTCCTGCCTCTGTGGAAGCCGTGGTCCTGAGCTAGGAGCGGGCAACACAGGTAACACTGTGGACCTGGGGACGAAGAAATGCCTCAAGTCCCTCATATGCCACCAGAGGTCAGGAACTAGTCCTGACTTACAGTTGTGCCTAGGTAGGGCCTCTCAACCTGACCTGTTAACTGGAAGACTCAAAATTATATTTCACAGAGAAATTGTGTGTGTGTGTGTGTGAGAGAGAGAGAGAGAGAGAGAGAGAGAGAGAGAGAGATTTGCAGGGCAGTGGAGCATTTATACTGTCTCATTCCATTTGCATTTTCAGGTTTATCTACTTCTCCAAATCCCCCATGAAAATAGAGAAACAAGAGACACATAAAAACAGAAGTGCGTTTGTTGCACGGTAGAGTAGTCTGGTGAAGCACCCAGCAGAGATGCTAACAGAAAAGGAACTTCTCTGTCCCTGGAATTGATAAGGCGAGCTGCCTAGAGAGGTGTGGGGGCTGCTGTCAGCATCTGGAACCTTGCCTCTTATTTGCCCATTCTCAGAAGGATGTGGCTCACAAAGCCAGCTCTTCAGGCAAGGGCTACTGGCAGCCCCAGTGCAGACTACATGGGATGTGGCCACTGAATAAAACCAGCCCTTCATCTCTGGCAGTTATCAGAGCTAGGTGCGGGGGGAAGGGGGGGCACCCTCACTTCAAAGTTTTCATTTTCTTTTACTTGAGTACCAGATGAGAGGATAATCACTGTTAGCTTTCCTTCTAGGCTCCACCCCACAGTTACCTGGCAACAGCCAGGTGTGCCTGACTCACTGCAAAAGGGACTGCTTGCCCCCTCCTCTCTCTCTTACTCTCTAACCCTCTGCCCCTTCTCTCCCTGCCCTTTCTCCCTTTGTCTCCCTCCTCATATGTTTATGCCAGCCTCTCCTCTCCTCTCCTCTCCTCTCCTCTCCTCTCCCCTCCCCCCTCTCTCTGTCTCTACTCCCTCCTCAACTCCCCTCCCCGTGCCCTAAATAAAACTCTATTCCATACTATATCAGTACTATAGCTGGTCCCTCGGGGGAAAGGGATGCCTCAGCATGGGTAGGCAGAGGCACCCCCTTCCACGTCATCATACTACACTTCTATCAAACATATTCCTGGCTCTCTTCCTTTTTTATAAAACACAATAATCAGAGCCCAAAGAATCTGGTAAGGAGGGCCAAAAGCTGGCCTTACAAGTATACAGCAGTGGTTCCCACCATTCCTAATGCTGTGACCCTTGAATATATTCTCTCATGCTATGGTAATCCTCCAAACCATAAAATTACTTTCACTACTCCTTCATAACTGTCATTTTGCTAGTTATGAATCATAATATAAATATCTGTTTTCCAAAGGTCTTAGGGAGTCCCTAAGGGGTCACAACCCACAGGCCAAGAGCGGCTGGTATACAGCCTCCGTGTGCCGCAGCTGTAGAGGCCGAGCACAGGACCATACTCAGAGCGCTTGTGCTTGAGCGCACGCCCTTTTCATTTGCCATCCTGGAGGATTCGGGGTAGCCATTACGCACCTCTCGACCTTCCTAGGCAAAATGGGGAGAAAATGTCTACCTCCAAAGCATGTTGTAGGGAATCCTTACATTATTATCCAGGGACTTTGTTACTGTCAAGCATTAGGTAAATGTTATTTGTTATCGTGACTGCCTTATCCCCAAAGGGTATTTTTTTTCCCCTCTGAGTTGGGAAGTATTGAGCCACGCCATGATGGATGTGGTGACAAATATCATGTTAAATGAGTGCCAGAAGGAACTGGCTGAGATAAATGTTCCTCTCTAAAACAACCATTGCCAATAGTGCTGATGAATGCCAGGGTTCTCTGGGCTGACACCTTCCCCTGGCACAGGTTACTAGCAGGGCTGGTGGTCTCTCTCTCTCCCTCCCTCTCTCTCTCTCTCCCTCCCTCCCTCTCTCTCTCTCTCTCTCTCTCTCTCTCTCTCTCTCTCTCTCCCTCCCTCCATCTGTCTCTGACACACTCTCTCTCTCTCTCTCTCTCTCTCTCTCTCTCTCTCTCAGCTAATAGGGCTCAGAAGCCTTCCCCGTCTGGTCATGGGTGCTCCTGGAGCCCAGCTGAACTCACAGATCATTTTTGCTTATTTCATCTCTCATTTCAGGGAGCCATCACACAACTGATTTTTTTTTTTACTCAAAGGAGAAAGTGAATCGTATTTAGTAAACCATTTCCTCGCCTTTCCAAGGTCCTGCACAAATGAAAAATGGAAATCCAACTTACAAATCCTGCACAGTGCTCGCAGAAGGTCGGCTTGAGATAGTTCATCTCCTGAAAATTATGGATGAAGCCTGGTCCCATTTTGCAGTGTAGCTGAGATTTAGCTCTCAGGAAATAAGCCATCATTTCGTCTTTGCTAATTAGGCCGTCCCTGTTAGGAGAATCAAAGAAGGGAAGGGTCTTTGACTGCTCTGTCACCAAGTAGTCGACACACTCAGCTCCCCGCCTCCCAAACCTTTGTCATCAAAAGCAAATGAGAAATTTTCACTTTTTCTAAACATCCAAAAGGACGATAAATCTCAAAGAGCACAACATAGTCAAAGCCTTCCCCAATAAGTAGATTCTGTACGCATGTTAATAGCTGTGTGTTTCCATGTGTCCATGTACGTGTGTATTCACATGTATGGACACACATGGCTCAGAGAATTATCTTTATTCCTAAGTACAAGCTCCCAGAAGGGCAGCTTTCTAGTCCTTGACTGGCAATAAGATGGAGATTATCACTGTCATGCTCAATTTACTCAGCCTAATTTCGTGCAGGCCACTCCCCCAGTGGCCCTTGCATCTTTGCCCTCCAGAACCCTCTGCTCATCCAGAGCAGAGTCTCCAGATGTCCCCGACACAGAAGGAGCTTCCTCTTCAACCCACCTACCTGCTCACCACGCCCCTTGCTTGCCGCTTGTTTATCCATAAGGACACAGGCAAGTGCTGGGTACAGAGAGCTTGCCTTTCCTGTTCAGTGCAGGATTCCCTTGTCCTTCTATTGACTCTTCCTATGGCATCAGAAGGGTTGCTCCTTCCCTGCTCGGGGCCTCCATAGACCTTGGCCTTCTTGCAGGCTTTGCTTAATCTTTTCCCCCATTTCTCCTGTTTCTGGAGATGCCCAAGACTTTCCTTCTCTCCGCAACTCTTTCCTTGGTTCTGTTGCCTTCCCCAGCGCTGGTCTTTCTTACCAATTCCCAAAGTTGTCAAAAACACCAGTGATTAGCATTTTCCTCATTCATTCTATACCACCTAGTCAAGTTCCTCACATTGCCTTTGTGCTGAAGCTGCCAGAAAGGACAATCCTCAGTGGTCCCCTGTCATTCTTTGAAGTCTCTAACCTCATGGCAGTGTGTACCATGGGGACATATTAGCCTTTTGACATCCTCTGCTATCTAGAGCATGCAAGTCCATGCCACTCTGTTTTCCTCGTTCCTCTCCTGCTCCCCCTTCTCATTCCTCTCCTGCTCCCCCTTCTCTGTCTCTTCTGCAGAATCCACTCATTATTTTCATCTTCCACAAGTGGGAAGGGAAAGTCCGACATGCTCATCTCCCCCTAAATTTCCCACCAGAAAGGAATGTTGTGCCAGACCTCAGCAACCATCTAACACCGAGGGACTGAAAGGTAGCATGCACCTCCTGCCCAACTGCCCTCACACATTTTGTTCTACATCTTCAATAGCTTGCTAGGCGTCTTTTCTGTGCACCCTGTCTCCCTCTTACAATCAACATAGCCGTGCCAAAGCCTATATCTTTCTCTCTAATTTGTATTACTGCGGATTCCCCTGCTTCTATCAACAATGTCACAATCGCACCCCAGACTTTTATTCATCTCATATGCAAAATAACTTGAATTATACTAACAATTTTTAAAATTAAATCATCTAGTACCTTGCCCATCATAAAAAAAAAAAAAATACCCTGCAATTTCTGTAGATACATGCATCAATCACAAATATACACGGGAGTCCGACTCGATCTTCCTGGTAGCTGGGACTACAGGCCTTTGCCCTCAGGCTTCTCACTTTGACTTGTCAAGAGGAGGCTTTTAGAGTTGGTGGTCGTTAAGCAGTAGAAGGCCCTAAAGAAGCTGAGAGCTGGTTTATCTGCAGATGGTACTTACGCTTAACAGAGAGGTGGTCTGTCCTATGATAGCACCCAACTGATCATGTTCAGGGATACCAAGAAAAACAACCAACGAAAAGACAGACTGCTCTATCAGAACAGCAGGGCAAAGCTTCTTAGGATGTAGATTGCTGGTTTGCCTGCCCTGCCACCCCTAGACAATCTTCCGTTTTAAGCCAGATCCATGAAAAACAAGAGAATTCATTAAACTTACTGATCTTTGTCTAGCACACAGAAGGAATCCAGGAAGGGAAAATTGGCAGCTATGCTCTCAAAGTCCTCTTGGGAGATGTAACCATCGTGGTCGTGATCGTAGTTTCGAAACACAGACTGCAAAGGATAGACAGGTAGCTAGTATTTACTGTGGACATTCATAAGTCAGGCACTAAACTTGTGGGAAACCAATAAGTAGATTCTCTATTCAATCAAATGGCCTAGAGTCTGTGGGAGACTGCTAAAAACAAAGCCTGTTTAACACTAAAAAGCAGGACGTAGTTTGTGGAAGGAAGGAAGGAAGGGTGGAAGGAAGGAAGGAAGGAAGGAAGGAAGGAAGGAAGGAAGGAAGGAAGGAAGGAAGGAAGGAAGGAAGGACGGACGGACAGGGGAAAGGAGGGAGGAGGGGAGAAAGAAAGAGGGAAAGGGGAGGAGAGGGGGAAAGGGAGATGAGGGTCAGGGGGAGGGAGAGGGGGAGGGAAAGGGAGCAAGCTGTCTACTTTTGTTTTCAGGAATCAGAGCATCCTGGTGTGCAAAGCCCTCCTGGTATCCTTTTGAGGCCATCCTCTCCACCCTCAACTCTGTTCATCTTTACCCTGGGCCATATTGTGTTCTCAGCCCTTTCCCTCAGCAAAAGTTTCTTCCATATCACCTTTGTGGTGGTTGTTGGCTGGCTTGGGTTTTCTGTTGGCTTGTTTGCCTCATGTTTATTTGATTTTTAAACTGTATGCACGACTGTGTGTATGTATGTGTTCATGCATTCAGGTGCCCACAAAAACCAGAGTGGGCTTGGGTCCCCTTGCTGGAGTTACAGTTGGTTGTTAGTCAGCCAGTGTGGGTGCCAGGAATCAGGCCCTGCAGAAGACCAGGGAGTCCTTTTAACCTCAGCAATCTTCCCAACACGCTGCTTCCTTATTTTTGAGAGAGGGTCCTGTTGTGTAGCTCTGGTTATCTCAGACTCTCCTGCCTCACGTTCCATTGCTGGCACGACACTGGCCTTCCATGCTATGCCTTCTAGTGATTTCTCACTGTCTCACACATACACCACAAAACGTCTCTCAACTATTACAAAATCTCTGGGCTCCCCAAGACAAAGAATATTCTGCGTTCTTAAAAAATCCTTTTCCAGCAAAAAGCACTATCTATCCCATAGATATTCCGTCTCACACATCCAACCTGGCTGTCATCTACACTGAAGCGGCCCATGAAAGCAGGGGTTTAATCAGGCCTTGATGACTATTTCCAGGGACGGAGACATTTCCCCTTCTTCCTCAGCATTTCCACTTTTACTCTTGTGTGGGCCTCCCTGCCCCCCAGTCTTTTCAGGCAGGGTCTCAACATCCTCCTGCCCCAGCCTCTCAAGGCTTGGGATTACACAGGTGCAGCACCACACCCAAGTTTGTTTTGTTTCCTTCAGTCAAGAACCCGAAAGTGCCTTGACTAAGTGCAGAGCAACTTAGAGGATGTTTCCCTGCTCGGATGCGAGCACCTTTTCTGCAGTAGGTTTTCATAAGTAATTCTTATGGGTAAATCCACAAGTAATTCTTATTCCCAAAGTCCTTCAAGCTGATGCCAGTGACAGAGGTGGTAAATGCTCAAGAGGGGAACTGGAAGGAGCTGAGCACAGTCGGGTAAATAAGAAGACACAGCCAAGAGAGAGAACGGTCTTTGGTGGTAAATTCTTCTCTTGGGGCCGAACCAGGAAGCAAGGAGTGTCAATTGTTCATCAATCGAACGTTAAAGCTCAATTGCTTCTATTTCGCCAAGATCTGTTTTTCATGGATGGGATCTGATTTCTGGACAATAATAGAATATTAAGAAAGAAAAAGGATTGGGCTGGAGAGATGGCTTAGATGTTAAGAGCACCGACTGTTCTTTCAGGGGTCCTGAGTTCAATTTCCAGCAACCACATGGTGGCTCATAACCATTTGTAATGGGATCTGATGCCCTCTGCTGGTGTGTCTGAAGACAACTACAGTGTATTCATATGCATTAAATAAATAAATAAATAAATAAATAAACAAACAAACAAACAAATCTTTTAAAAAATAAAATAAAGAAAAGAAAAAAAAAGAAATTACAAAGGAAAAAAAAGGTGTTTTCTAGAGCTCTCTGATTATTCTCATTCAATTACTTACCTCAACCAACTTCCTTATGTGTTTGTTGATGATTGTGGGGTCTGGCTTTGGTACCACTTCTGAAGCCCACTCCAGAGGTACCACAGGCTTATTAGGTGTCGTTGGGGAGGTTGGCTGCTAAAAGAACAAATAGACAGTTTTAAATATTAACTGGACCTTGATCCACCAAGAGAGAAAATTTACTATATGAGCATCAGTAAAGACTTAAGTGGCTTTTGTTGCTGTTGTTGTTGTTGTTTTACTTGAGATAGAGTCTCACCATGTCTCCCTAGTAGGTATGAAACAACATAGACCAGGACAGTCTTGAACTTGAACAAATTCTCTTGCCTCTGCCCCATGAGGCCACCATACCCAGCTTTACATTGTTGTTTATAAACCAACATCTTTTGTCAATAGAATCTAATCAGTAACTAAAACCATGCTTCACGTTAGTCTGGGCTATTTTGAGACAAAGTCCCTTGCTATGTGTCTCTGGAGCATATAATTCCATTGTCTTAGCCTCCGAGTGTGGGAGTCTTCTAGGTGTGTGCCAACACACGTGGCTAAGGACATACTTTAATAGTGCACTTTGTTTAGTTGTAACCTACATTCTATTCTAAATAGGTATAAAACTGTGTACTCCTGGACCACAAAAATAGTCCATTCAAATTCTCTAACTTTAGAAATCACTAAATCGTACCTAAAGGATTACCCGATAATGCGCACGCGCACACACACACACACACACACACACAAAATCACAGTTATTAAGTTATTGGCTTTGGTGGCATATACCTAAAGCTCCATCATGTAAAAGACTGAGGCAGACCAAGAGTTTGAGGCCAGCCTGGGTTTTATACCAAGACCCTGTCTCAAAACTAAAAGTTATCTAATGTTATCTGTTTTTCAAGTTGTTTTCAGGATAAATCTGCATTGAATGTATACAACAACTAGTAACCAACATGTGGCCAAGTTTCTTTCCTTTCTCCCCATCCCTTTGTTTAATATGCTAATCACTGCAGACTATTCCGTGAATACTTGGTTCTCTGTCATCTCTGGAGTTACTGACTTCCCCACAGACTTTTCCAGTAGAGTTGTCTATGTGGGGAATGTGGTAGCAATAGGGCATACTGCACACAGGAGATACAATCCAATTTCAACCCAGCTAAGGCCGCTGTGTGGTTTATGTACATTCCTCCCAGAGACTCTCTCATGTGGTGGCAGTGTTGTCAATGGTCTACACAGGCAAACCTGTTCTAGGAGGCTCTTTATTTAAGATGAACTGGGGATAAATTCCTTTCAAGAGGAACTGAGGAGGAACCATAACACATTTTAACCTCAAGCAAAGCTGTGGTGGGTGCTACTGGTGGGTTACTAGCAAGACCAACAACTGTATACAATCTAGATAGAGCCATGCACACACAGTTTACACCTTTCTCTTCACACACCACGACTCTGTGTGTATAAATATGTGTGCACGTGTGTATTGTATGTGAACTCTCGAGGGCAACATTAGGTGTCATCTTCAATCACTCTCAGTCACAATAATTTTTTGAGTCAGATTAAAAATTTGGGCTGGTGAGATGGCTCAGCGGGTAAGAGCACCCGACTGCTCTTCCGAAGGTGATAAGTTCAAATCCCAGCATCCACATGGTGGCTCACAACCATCCGTAACGAGATCTGGCGCCCTCTTCTGGAGTGTCTGAAGACAGCTACAGTGTACTTACATATAATAAAAAAATAAAAAATAAATCTTTAAAAAAATTTGTTGAACTACTTTCATGGGGAATGAGGGTGTTTTTGTCCTGCTCCTGTTCATATTTTCCTTCAGTTGGTTTGTTTCTTTTATTTTTATTTGTGTATATGTGAGTATTTGGACCTGCATGCGTGAATGTGCCCCACTGTGTGGAGATCAAAAGGACGCATCAAAACCTCTAGAAGTGCAGTTACAGGTGGTTGTGAGCCGCCGTGTGGGTGCTGGGAACTGAACCTGGTCCTCTGCAAGATCAGCAAATGCTCTTAACCACCGAACCATGTCTAGAACCTGTTTGTGTGTTTGTTTGTTTGTTTACATTAAAGCACAGAAGGGTATAAGGGATCTGGACAGAAACCCTACCTAAGGCAGCATCTCAAACAGTGAGATACTGTTATTTCTTTTCTCTTTTTTATTCTCTCTATCTCTCTCTCTGTATAGATGAACTCTTGAATACAAAAGACAAAAGATCAATAATAAAACAGCATGGAGGTATAATTCTTCCTCCCCCTTAACACATGATATGAAGAAATAATCTCTTTGGGGATAAGTTGGCCCATTGGTCAAATGGGAAGAATACAGATCTTCAAAGTTGTTCATTCTTTAGAACACAAAACACCATCAAAATGGTCAATGAAAATAAATGACAAACAGAGGAGTTTAGCACTGAGACAAAAAGAGTACGTACCGATTTCGAATTTCTAGGCTCCAACACCAGTGACAGTTTATAAATATCATCTTCTGTGTGGTAGAGGTCCAGAGAGAGCTATGACAAAACCAGAAGACGCGACTGATTATGTTGGACTTCATTTCTTTATGTACTTTAATGGAACATTTTCAAGTTCAACATTAGAAGTCTCATGCCTTGTAATCTGGATGGATGTAAAGGAGTAAAAAGATGCGAAGGCATGCAGAGATGAGAAATAAAAGTTTGAAAAGAAAAAATTTATCCTGGAGAGTTCATGAGCGTCAGGAAAAAACGCAATGGACTCTGCTCCCTTGCATATTCTTAGGCCAGAGAGAGAGAGAGAGAGAGAGGGAGGGAGGGAGGGAGGGAGGGAGAGAGAGAGAGAGAGAGAGAGAGAGAGAAGGAGAGAGAAGGGATTCTAGATTTTTATAGCCTGGATGCTGGACAGGTGCATAGTGCAAGACCTGATTAAAGATCCATGGAAATAAAGAATAAACTAGTCCACATCCTATTGTTTTCAGAACATCGTGCAAAGTCTTGGTGATAACCAAGTACAAAGAATAGTCTTTCGCCCTCAAAAGTCTGACAGTTAACTCAAAGAAACAGAATTCAAGCAAACAACCACAAAACAAATTGTGTTTACATCCATGCCTGTTAAGGATGAAGTGGGCCACCCCTCTCCAGATGTCACAGGAATTATTCTGGCAAAGAAGAGAATGAATGCAAAGGGCGGACGGAGCTACCGTCCAAACCTAAATTTGACACTGGTGAACTCTGGAGCTCTGAACAAGTTATATGTGCTCAGCACTCCAATTCTCCATCTGTAAAGTGTGAATAACTATACGAGTCTCCACCGAACTAGACTTCAGTGAGGACCAAATGAAAGAATATATTCAAACTACTTCACAAGGATTCAGCAGACCAGACGGTCCCGTGAATTGCTAGATGAAATTGTTATTGGTGCGTGTGCGTTTATTACTATTATCATTACACGCTGGGAACCCCAGAGACACAATGATCAGGACAGACTCAGGAGGTAGTGTGAATGGGACGGAATGAAAGGAAGAGAAGGCTGACTTTGTTACCTGAACTTGTTTCCTAAGAAGAGTAGAGTTGGCATTGCTATAAAATGGTCCCCAAATCTTCCTAGGTCTTGAAAACCCTGCTTGCTAAGAATGCACTCTGTGTTTTTAACCTTTCTCTAAAGGGCAGTCACACATGTCACAGACAAAGGCCTCTAGGAACCAGAAAGTTATTCAAAAGAGTGAAATAGGATGCACAAAAAGGATATTTGATGGACACACCGGGACCTGAGATGGTTAATATCATCCACTCTTTAAGACCTAAAATCACCAGAGAGAAGTCTCTGGGTAGTGGGCAGGACGTCTGTCCTTTTTGCCTCAGTTGCAGTCTGAGGTCTTGCATGGAGCAGTTTCCATAAATAGGGAGAGGATGCTAAATGCAGTCTTCCTTTCAAATTGCTCATTCTCAGCCCCTGCTGATTGGCAAGCAGGTTCCCTTCCTCCTGACTTGCCTCTAAGGCCTGTGATGTCCAAGTCCCAAGTTGACTGGTACCAGCATCCTCAGATGATGTAACATCAACTCCAAGACGTTCAACCAGAAACGCCCACAAACCTTTATGAAATCCATGAGATGCTCCTGCAGGTATCCTTGTTGGGTTTTTCCCACCACAGATACATAAAGACTTGCTTGGTCTTCTCCAAAGTCTTCCTTCTACTTATCAATATTGTGATCCCGAGCAAGCGATTAAGCTTCTTGATTTCTTACTGATCAGCAATAGCTTTCCACCCATGACCTTGGGGAATATTTAAGTGAGCTAATGCATAGTCATCCCACTGGCTTTGCTTAGAAGCTCACAGATGCAGGCTTGGCACCTAGGCAATGTAGCAGCCACATGTAATGGTGCTTATCTGTGAACAGAAGACTGTCCCCAGGGCCACTGAGACCATTTCTGCCCTGCCTCCTCAACCCTGTTTCCTCTCTCAGATCTTGGTGGGGACTTAAGGATTTTCCCTGCCTACCTTCCAATTTTAAATAATATGACCAAAATTGTCTAACATATTTTGCCCCCAATGGTTTTGGGCAATTTTCTGATCCATTATCTCTCACATTTACCCTTCAATCCTGTCAGCACAGGTGGCTCTAGAGTTAGATTTTATATTAAGATTTGCTTATTATAAAATAAAACACATTTGATCATATTTACACTCATCAGTTTAGCAAATTGTCCTCTCCTTTTTTTCTCTTCCTCCTCCTTCCTCCTCCTTCCTCCTCTTTCTCTTCATTTTCTTTTCTTTTTTAAACAAGTCTGTAAAAACACAGGGGCTTTCCAGCTATTTGCATGTGCTCAAAATGATAAATGTAACTGATGGAGCTAAAAATACCATGAAAAGAGTTTGTCTGTTTCATATAACATGAAACCAAGGCACCGGCCTTGAGAACTCCCCATTGTATGAACTGGAGTCTCAAGGTGAGATGCCGTCTCCAGATCAACCCTGAAAGGGAGAAGAATCTAAATCTCTACAGAGTGATGCTGTGTTTCCCGCTCTTCACCTAACTCATGCTGTTCAAAGGGACAAAGGACACAGTGGAGAGAAGAAGGACAAGATCTTTTCCTCATAAATTTTACTCTCTAAATAAATAGTGGAAAGAGTTGGAGAAAAATACTATTTAACTTTGCACTGACACAAATTAATGATATGTTATTAATACACCCCTAGCAGAGAGCAGATGCGCACCCGACGTCAACGTCACTATTTATTTCCATCTTAAAAGTCCTTCAGAGGTCCATATGTTAAAAGCTTGTTCAGTGGCTCAGTACTATTGTGATGTAGTGGGACATTAAGAGGTGAAGCCCAGTGCGAAGTCTCTAAATCATGAGAGCATGCCTCCAGGGGGCCTGTGGGAGCTCAGCCACGTCCTCTTCCCTTCCACTCCCCGGCCATGAGTTGAGTGATCTTGTTTTGCCACGTGCTGCCCCACTGATATGCAGCCTTACCACAAGACCAACGCAACGAAGCCAACTGTTAACAGGCAGAGCCAAAAGAAGCCTTTTCTTTCAATAAATTGATTTATACTGGGTATTTGTTATAGTGACAAATGCTGACTAATATCTTACCCAAGGGAGAAAGTTCCCCAACCTTGTATCCAGAAGTTGGTCATTTTTAAACTTTGGGGACATTTATAAATCTTCCATCCTTTATTTTTGAGAAAGGAAGGGACAGAGGTGGTATGACATTTTTCTGTTCCCCCACCACAACCCCCAGGATTTATTACAGGGCTTATGTGAGCATTTACCAGGGAGATGGATGGGGAAGATACCATGAGAACTAGTGGTCATGGAAAGTTCCAGCATTGGCAGACAGCCTGATGCACAGAATGGGTGTTTAATGATTGTNTCCCTCTCCCTCTCCTCTCCTCTCCCTCTGCCTCCTCTCCTCTCTTCTCTTCTCTCTCTCTCTCTCTCTCTCCCTCCCTCCTCCTCCCCCTACCATGCACACACATAAATATAATACGAAATAAAAAGTTTTAAAGTAAGAATAAAGACAGAGTCTTTGAATTCTCAATAAAAATAGAAGCAGAGGGCTTGAGGACGTAAGGAAGGAGCCCATTAGTTGGCCGAAAGAGAGTAAAGGGTTAAAGAGGCTCTTAGGGAAGAGGTTCATATGGGCAGAGACTAGGCTCCCCCCAAAGAAGGAAAATGTATTTATCAAGAGGCTACAGTCTCAAGTCATGCTCCTTATGGGTATAAGTTTCCGTTTTCCTTATCCTTTGAGACAAGACTCCTTAGGCCTAGACTCCATGGACTGACCTCAAATTATTCTCCCTCCAAAGTGAATTGTTGCAACATATCTTTCTATGACACTGGAAATTAAGATACAAAGTGCAAATAGCACACTATGGACCGCTGGGACTCACGGTGAGTAGGTTGATCAGATCCATGTTAGGTTCCAAGTGGTGGGAGGCGTTCTGCAGGGAGACGAGTTCACTAAGGGTAACAGAAAGCTGATGCATCTTCACGACATTCACTTTGTTCTCCTCCATCCAGTCTGGGAAAATGACATGGACCGCTATCAAGTCTTTCAAGTGCACGCCAAGGATGGGGATCTTGAAGCCGTCGCAGTCGGCAAAGGCCTTGCGGTAATTGCAGTAATTGCCATTGGAGGAGACCAACTCTGTCATTGCGTTCCAGTCCTGGGAAGAGATGGAAAAGTAGGATTTCTAAGCAGCAACTTTCTCCCCTGTCCACTCCCAGACTCTGGAATATGTGGTTTGGAATTCCTCAGCTGCGGGGAGGAGTATTAGCTGTACCAGTGTTGATGCAGGAAACTATCAACCAAGAGAAAAAAAGTCAGAAAAAATGCACTAGGCCTGGCTCTCACTGGGACTGCCTGCTCCACTTTGCAACAACACGACACAGAACTATCTTACGTTTCTGTGTACCCATGAGCTAGCTGTTAAACGGCAGCACATATACCTAGGATTCTGAGAGTCATGAGAAATCACAGTTCACAGAGGCAGGCACGTAGCATTTTACCATATCATCGTGGTTCCAAAAAAGTTAGATTGCAAGTGTCACTTGAAGGTTAATCTGGACAGTGCAAGGCAGGAAAAGCTGCCCTGAGCTGGAGATTTAGAACCCCACTAACTAAAAGGGTGAGTGTGAGTGTGTGTGTGTGTGTGTGTGTGTGTGTGTGTGTGTGTGTGTGTGTGTGTTATTGCTTTATGTATATGAGTGCTCTGTCTGCAAGTGTGTGTGTGTGCAGCACATGCCTGCCTGGTCTAGTGCCTGGGGATATTAGAGGAGGCTGTTAGATCCTTGGTACTTGAGCTACAGACAGTTGTGAGCCACCATTCGGTTACTAGGAAACAAAGCTACATCCTTTGGCAGATCAACAAGGGCTCTTAACAGCTGAGCCATTTCTCCATCCCTCAAATATGTAATTTATAGAGATATAGTATAACCCCTAAGCTTTTTTCTTCTGTACAACTTAAGATTTCTTTTTGCCTTTTATTTGAAATATAGTAACAAAACTTAAGAAAAAAATAAAACCCATAGTGAGTCCCATTATACTAGAGGTGAGGGTAGAGCCTGAGGCCAAATAATGGTACTTCTCTGGCTTATTCGCTTGTGTCTATGCAGATAATCTTGGCTGGTTAGTGAACAACAGCTAGACTTTCTAATAAATTGCTCCCATCATCTTCCCTTTCCAATAGCATCTCATATGACTCCTGAGCTGTTTCTACCTCCAGCACCTAGGACGGACTCTGCAGTAAGCTTAAGTGAATTCTACCTGTTTTGTTTATAAACAGTTTAGGAACAGAGAGGGCGAAGCCAATCAGTACACTATGTTTCTTGGACAGCTGCTATTGGTCCAAGATGGCCGTCATATGACTTGAGCTGGCCAAAATGTATCGAAAGAGGGTCTCTAATTAATGAGGGCAGAGAGAAAATGAGAAGTCTTTCAAGAAGAGTAGGTTTTGTCCTGTTGCTCCCCAAAGCCCAGTCAGGAGGGAAGGCAGGCTAGTAACAGCAAGAAGACAAACAAAGAAAAACTAAAAACTAAAAACTGAACACAAGTAGCTACAAACCCTGATATTCAGAAAGCAAAGGAACTGAGCCAGGCTCTGGTATGGTCACTCCTAGAGACCGCCTGCCACTGGGCTGCCATGGCTCTCAGACATACACCGCTTTATTATTTAACCAACTGAGTTGTTTGTTTGTTTAACATCTTTAAGGTTAAAGCAGTGCACACCCTACTCCCAACAACTGCCAAGTGTTAGTATAAGGGAAAGGTTCCTTTCTGCTCGGTAAGTAAAATGATTATTTGATTTGGTCTACAAATTAATATAGTAGAGAAAATCTACTATGTTAATGATACCAGTGAACTAACTGTATTTTTTAAAGGCACATGCTTTTGTTTGTGGCAACTCAGTTATGAGTCTGAATATTTCTATATAAGACCTCCCACTCTCCCTTCCTTTGCATCTCCTGTGTACCACAATGTGGCAACTAGAGTAGGCATCCCTGAATTCATTTCAGAAGGTTTGGGTATTTATCTAACCCATCCAGTATCTTCCACATTTATTGGAGTGCCAATCACATAGCAAGCACCACATAAATATTTGGTGACATTTATAATATAGTCGTCTTTGGTTAGGACATTCTTTCTTTTCTTTTCTTTCTTTCTTTCTTTCTTTCTTTCTTTCTTTCTTTCTTTCTTTCTTTCTTTCTCAGGAAGGCAGGTGCATGGCTCAGCATACATACACCAACCAGAGGATAACTGTTAGGAATAAGTTCTTTCCTTCCACAACGTGGGTTCCAGGGATCAAACCCAGGTCACCAGATTGATGACAAGCATCCTCACCTACTGAGCCATCTCACCAGTCTGGCCAGAACATTCTTATAGTAACACCTATCACCAGCAGCAATCTGGTTTGGACAACGGGGCTATTCCCTTTTTATTTAGTATCTGATGTATAACTTGACACTGGTTTAAGATAAAAAATACTACCTTCCTATATAATATATGCCAGGATCAGAGCACATCTCAGCAATCTATAGTGCCTACTTAGAATTTAGATAAAAATCCACGGTACCTTTGTAACTTCGGAAGAGAGGTGAGAATGGGTGTCTTTGAGTCGGGAAATGGAGCTGTGACTAAGGCCGCCAACCACTGCCATCAACGTGTTAAAGTTTTTTAGTTGAAGGAGTTTCTACAAAAACAAACAGACAAACACTGTCAACACTAACACATGGTAAGGATTTTTAAAAATTATTTTGGATTTTCCAAGTTGCAGCTGAATATGAGCACAATTTTAATAACAAGAATTTAGGGAGAAAACACACATCAGTTTAAGATGAACTGAAAGTTGAATTCTCTGAAAATACAATACCAGTCATTTCACATTAACACAATTAATTGCTTCTAACCATTGCCTTTTAAAAGTAACCTTGTTATGTGAGAGGAATATAGTTTGTTTATTAGATATCTATGCACAGTTTAATAGTCCAGTGCTGTTTTATTGTTAACACCAATTTTCTCAATGACTTTTCTCAGTACAATTAATGAATGAATATACAGAACCCCCAAACCCAGATCTGATTATGATGAGGGCAAACCTGTGCTACATTGATGAACTTTGTGATGACTTCTGCCCTTTGTTGAGCACTCGGTTTGCTAAGAACCATCAGCTGGACCCACTTAGAGATTCCATTAAATAAAGCAATAGACCGCTCCAATGTTGGGTTATTCTCCAGACAGCCACGGATGACGTAGCTCTGATAATCTGTGAACTGGCAAAAGAAGAACAAGAGATTCTGAACTATAATCGAGTTTTCATAAAATCAGATGTTACACAGTTGGATAAGAGCAGTGAGCTAGCCTTTCAAGGCAATGTGGTGATTTCTTCCATTTTGCATTATTTATAAGGGTTTCTTTCAAGTTCTTTGCCTATGTGCCTCTAATGGGCTATCTTACTATATTTCAAAATTCAGATACAAACACACAAATCACAGTGCTTTAGAGGACAGGGGAGAAGGGGAGAAATTCCAAGCTTACTGAATTCTAAGAGCCACGTAGGCCATTATCCTGGGAAAATTAATGGATCAGACAGGACGAGTATTTCCTACAAAAGAACTAAGGTTCTACCAGTGACGCCGAAGAACAAGCACATTTAAGATACAATGGCACACACTAAAGAACAGGAAATTGATGGAATGTAATACTCTCAACAAACAATGAGCTTCTAGTGTTTCAAGGGGAAAGAGAGAGAGGAAAAAATAAAGTAAGGTTGCTTAAAAAAAGAAAAGAAAGAAATCCATGTTCTAGTCAAAAATCATCTTGCTTCCCAGCAATGGTGTGATTCACGTCAGGGTCCTTCGGAAGGGATGATTTCATCTAAGCTCACGAGATACATCAACGTAACTGGCTGATGGAGACACTATAAAGAAGTAGATCGTGACAAAGGGCGGCTTGAAGAGACTGTGGCCGAGGAAGGAAGGTGAGCAGAAAGGAAAAGGAACATGGAAAGGGCATGAGGGTCCATCCAGATGAGTAGGAAAGAAAGTCTAAGTCAGGATGAACGTCTCTGGGAAAGAGACCATCTAGTGTTGAGATCTCCTCAAAGCCTACAACTCTTAATTCTCGACCTATTTTCATAGTTAGGCATTGTACAGATACCAAAGTAAGTTAACTCACTCCCAGCCCTCACTGCCATAAGTAAAAGGCCCAGCAAAACTGTTCACTTGGAGGAGATCTCTCAAACCAAATAAACCTTGAATGGTTAAGTCTCTGCTAGGTATTTAGAAAACTCACGCTTTAATTCTATGAAAGGAGACATTGAACATAGTGGCAGAAATAGAGCTCCTGGGCCATAAACTAAAAACGGGATAATATTTATATTTGGTTAAAAGGGATTGTTCTGGTGAATTGAGGGCACATTTCCAACACAGCCCAGTGGCAGAGGCTGCCAACACTTGGAAGTATGAACACACAGCTCTTGGGAAAGTTGGCACGTTGCTTGTTACCCTTGGAAGAATAACCGTCAAGTTCCTTACTGAGATCCTTCTAAAAGATTTATGCTCCAGAAAAGTGAGGTGCTCAGCCAATTCAATGGGCTCCAGATGGTCAAATAAGAGACAGGCCTTTCCCCTTTTTGATACTTTTTTCCTCTGTGTGACTCTCCTCATCCAGTCATAGGAAGGACTGTGAAAGAAGAACAAGTCTGGTCAGCGTGTTGAAAACTCATTTCACTCAGAGAAAGATATTAACCTACTGACTAACTCTTGGCCTACTGCCAGGAGCTTGTGTGAAATACATGCCCTGTCTTCCATATTTGAAGAGAAAACCACCCACCCTTTGCCAACAGTTTTGTCTATGCACAATAGGTTTGCCCTGATCCGTCCTGAATCTCTTACTTGGTACTCCTTATGACCAAGCAAGATCTGAACTATAAAGAAGAGATCGGGGATAGGCCTATAAATTCAGAAATTTGTTGGCATATAGATGGTGATTCAAGGAGCTTGGAAACAACCGTGATTTTGTTTGTCACACCTGAGCATCGTATGGATTACCTGAGAAATTCACTATAAAGACAAAGGCCTACTGCACCTCACTTGCAGAAACACTGATTTACTAGAACTGACTCTGAATGACAGGCATTGTAAACAAGCATCCCTGGTGAAGCCTGGGTCATTCATTATCAGTCTTGAAGAAACAGTCCAGGCAAAGAGAATGCCTAAGACAGAAAATATGTATATTTGACATTCAGCCATAATCCTAGCACTTAGAAAGCCAAGACAGGAACAATCAACAGAAGTTCAAGGACAGCTTAGGCTACATAATGAATTGCAGGCCAGCTTGGGATAGAGTATACAATTGTAATATGGAAAATAACACATAGGAGTTAGCTGGTCTGTATTAAATGAGTCTAATTAAGTATTAATTAACTCCCTAATGAAATAACCAGTCAGTGATACTATAGTCAACATTTATGGAGCCTCAGGTGAGCCTCTGAAGCACTAGGATGGAGAGCTTCTCAGACTTGAAGAAGAGAATGAATCACATAGGATTTTGTTAAGGTATAGATTCCATTCCATTGATCTACCTGTCTGTTACTGTACCAGTACCATGCAGTTTTTATCATAATTGCTCTGTAGTACAGCTTGAGATCAGGGATGGTGATTCCCCAAGAGGTTCTTTTATTGTTGAGAATATTTTTTGCTATCCTAGGTTTTTAGTTATTCCAGATGAATTTGCAAATTTCCCTTTCTAACTCGGTGAAGAATTGAGTTGGAATTTTGATGAGGATTGCATTGAATCTGTAGATTGCTTTCAGCAAGATAGCAATTTTGACTATGTTAATCCTGCCAATCCATGAGCATGGAAGATCTTTCCATCTTCTGAGATCTTCTTCGATTTCTTTCTTCAGAGACTTGAAGTTCTTGTCATATAGATCTTTCACGTCCTTCGTTAAAGTCACACCAAGGTATTTTATATTATTTGTGATTATTGTGAAGGGTGTTGTTTCCCTAATTTCTTTCTTAGTCTGTTTATCCTTTGTGTAAAGAAAGGTCACTGATCCTGTGTCTCTAGTTGCATATGTAGCAGAGGATGGCTTAGTCGGCCATCAATGGGAGGAGAGGCCCTTGATCTTGAGAAGATCATATGCCCCAGTACAGGGGAATGCCAGGGCCAGGAAGAGGGAGTAGGTGGGTTGGGAAGCAGGGCGGAGAGGGGGAGGTATAGGGAATTTTCAGGATAGCATTTGAAATGTAAATGAAGAAAATATCTAATAAAAAATGAAAAAAAATGTATAGATTCCAATCCAGAAGGCTCAGGCAGAACCCAAGACTGTTTTCTCATGGGCTGCAAGGAGAAACCAGTGTCATGATCTGAGTAGCAACAGCATAGGAGACATTGACTACATTCAGATTAAAGAAGTAGGTATTCAGCATCTACTTTGTGCCAAATGTTTTCTTGTGCTCTCTTGTATACTTTTAAAACATAGAATAGTTCCACAAAGGTGCTGTGCTGTTTTACAAACAAACTGCAGCTGGAGAGATACATGGTATCTACTGCAGCTGGAGAGATACATGGTATCTACTGCAGCTGGAGAGATACATGGTATCTACTGCAGCTGGAGAGATACATGGTATCTGATATAGCTGTGTCCATTGTAGGTAGTCAGGCTGTCTCCAAAGAAGGAGCTTCCTTCTAGAACAGTCTCCATTCCAGTCAAGCAGGGCCATTACTACCCCTTCCCCAAAGCAATGAGACCACAAAGACCAAAAGACTCATGGCACTCTTACACGCTGGATATGTCCATGAGGCTGATGTGTTTTTCATGTCCTAGTTGACTGGCTACTTCCCGGAACTCCTCAGTCATGCGAATCAAACCAAGATCCAAATTAAACTCGGCAGGAAATTTCAGAATCCAGTACCTGAAAGGTAAAGAAAGGACTTTCGACAGCTGGAAGGCTTCATTTGGACCACACTGGGAGACTATTTTATAAACTGAGTGTAACACTGAATCCAGTACCATAGTTCCAAGTTGATAGCCCCATGCCCAGCAATCCCATTATGTGCCTTTCTGTTCCTTCATGAACCAAGATCCTGCAAATGCTAACTTCTTCCTGACTTACTACAGAACATAGCTGAGGGGAACCCCCTCCCAATTTGTGGCAATGTATGTGGTGAAGGAGTAGAAAACACGGAACCAACCAGATCTATGTTTTACTCTCCACGTTGCTTTTACTCCCTAAGGCATTAGCTCCTACTTGATCTCTAGTCCATTCGGTAAATTTTACACTGCTCACCAAGAACAGAGATGAACTAGCAGTTACAAAGACGGAGAGAAGTATCACTGCTTAGGAAAAACAGGATTTGTTGACAATTCCAGAACCCAAAGCAATGAGAAATTACATCTATACATATATTTACCTCATGAAATAGCAGATCTTCAGTCGGAACTCATCACAGCTTTCTCCACTGGCATTGCGATACGTAGGGTAGCTAAGAAAAATGTTTACACATCTTCTCTTTGCACATACCTAGCCTACACTGCTCCAATAGTTTACATGAATCCCAGGCAACATTTGAGTTACAGGCTGAGGATCTATGCTGCAAAACCTTGAAATGCAAAAGTGCCTCAAACTCTGAAACTTTTGGAGAGCCAACAATATTCCTGAACTAATGTGATTCTATAGTCAAAGGTGCATTCATTCAAAACAATGTATTTTTAGACTTGAGTGACATTTTTATTGACGTCTTATGGTGTAAGTACAGCTATTATGAAATTTGTTAAAAATCCATGATATGAAATGTTTGGGTTTCAAAATTGTGGATGATGTGAACTCCATCTGGAGATAGTCAAATGGACGTGGAACTGGACTGTGAGCATGTCCATACTGAGTAGTCAAACTTGGCGTGTTAATGTTCTGGGATGGAATTTTTGGTCCAGTGGAAAAGTCACAAGTTAGTTGTACCTTCCTTAGTATTTACCAACCAGCAGTCACAAACTGTGGTTACAAGCACACTGGAAAGTACACACAATTCAAAACTGATAGTACCCAGAAGCGCCATTGTAGCTAAAAAAAGAGTTTTTGTATTGAGTTTGTATATAACAAGTACTTCAATCTCATTGCTGTTTTAAAATGTCCTGTTCAAGTATGTTAATGTTACATTATTTGTTCTTGAGTCTATTCACTGGTTCTCCTTTACCAAATGCTCCTACTGTAGCAAGGATTAGTGGGCCTGGTAAAGCATCCAAAGAGAAAAACGTCAGCTTCAACGTTCCTATGACCTGACATTTCCCACACTGTGCTTGAACATGCCCAAATGACCGTCTGTATTTACGTGTTTCGTGCACTGGCAAGCTCACTGAGAGTAAGAGTGCTGCATGCACATGAACTCAGTGGGCCATGTATGGCTCAAGTGCTTAACTCCCTCCTCCTCCCCCATACTCTGCCTGTCAAGAGTGGGAGCAATGGACCCAGAGCCCTTGCTGGCTCCCAAGGCTCTCCATTCAGGGTGAGTGTCTCTCCACTCTGTCTATCATCCTCTTAATCCCTTGAGGTTGTAGGGAGATGAAAGGAAGACACGTGAAGAGGGCAGGCTTGATCCCTGCTTGGCTTATGCAGCCTTGGCAGACGAGAGCATTTGGGCAGACTTTCTAAGTCACAGACCCCAATCCCTCTCCTGAACATGCTCCCGACCATACAGGGCCTCCCACATAGTACAAGTCAGAGATGAAAGAACCCACTCAGAGACTGTATAACATGCACAGATCTTAGGAAATAAACCTCCCGATGCTGTAAGACTGCTTGCATTATCATCCGTGCACCTTTTAATAATTTTCAGGACCATATCATACACAAAAATCAGTAAGGAACTGCTCTTGCTACAAAAATGGGATTTTTCAACTATGTGAAAATTTAATTTTTAGCCTTGTACAGATTTTTTTGGCTTGTTTGCTTTTGTCAACAAAACCACACATTATCAGCAATCAACAAACTATAGGGGAAAACCAACAAAACAACAAAACAAACAAAAATGCCCTATGGGTCAAGACCCCTTTGGGAGTCACATATCAGATATTCTGCATATCAGATATTTACACTACTACTCATAACAGTGAAAATTACAGTTATTAAGTGGCAATGAAAATAATTTTATGGTTGGGGTCACCACAACATGAGGAACTGTATTCTAGAGTCACAGCAGCATTAGGAAGGTTGAGAAACACTGTTCTAGAACATTCACTGTATCTTGCCAGCAGGAAGAATTGTAAAAACTAATCTAGGCTTTATGATCATCACAGAAGGAAAATATTAGGTACTAAATCAGTGCGTTAAATACTCTTTCATTACACTACCACTCAAAATGCTGAAGTTAGGAACCCTTAGCATACCACTCCTGTTCCACTTCACATCTTACTGATACCTTCAATCACAACCAAACACCCAGTATTTAGTCAACAATTTGGCCCATCATCCAGATGTCTCATCTAACATCTATACAACCTCAAAACAGCTGGAAAACTAAATAAGACTTTTTTTTTTAAACCTTAATCTACTGGCTTTAGACAGACACTCTATCTAAATACAGAACTTGATTTGTGACTAAAGGCATTACAGAGCCTTTGAAAAGATATATGCAGAGGAGTTTCCCTGCCAGTTCCGTGGAGGATAAATACCATCGGTGCATCAGTAGCAGGATTCTGGGCAAGTAACTGTCACTCAGTTCTCCATTGTCATCTGAGGGAAAAACAAAAATGGGTGAAGAGATGCCAGGGTTAATCTTTTCTTCATTTAATATCATGGTGTCAACAATGTCCCCCCAAGGCCCCATTATATTTTGTAAGATTTATTTTCAGCTATTTTTAATTATGTGCACAGGAGTAGTAGGTATGTGCACATGAAGCCAGAGGCATTAGTGAAAGTAGCAGGCAGTTGTGAGCCATCAGACATGTTTTCTGGGAACCCACTCTGTTATCCTGAAGAGCAGCATGCATGCTTAACTGCTGAGCCATCTCTCTGGTCCCAAGGTCAACTGTCGTTACTACCCCATAGTCTTGCTATTATTCCCTAGCAAACTGAGCAGGTGGGTAGTCCCCATTCTTCTGCTTTACAATTGATTAGATGTAGCAAATATAAATTGAGGGCATCCAGATACATTTGAATTGGAAGTAAATAATGATCAAGTTGTCAGAACAAGTATGACCTTGGAATATTTGAGGCATACAAAAAATGTTGATCATCGGAAATTCAAATGTGAGCAATCACCATGCATTCACTTATTTACGGGAGTGGGGGGTGCTTCGTGTGTGGAGATCAGAGAACAGCTTTCAGGGACTGGTTCTCTCCTGCTACTGTGTGAGCACTGGCGATCAAACTCAGACCATCAGGCCTGCCAGTGATAAAGCTGAGCCACCTTGCTGGCCATCGTCATTCTGTATTTTATCCAATAGTCTTATTCTGGCTTACTCACTGCTGATTTTTATCAATTAAACAAATTAAATTGTTTAAATTGATTAAACAAAGTCATCTAGTGTGACATTTATCAATGATAAGCTAGTTAGACTAACAGCAAAATAAAGGCTCACGGCTGTGATAGACACAGGATATAAACACATGAAGACTGTGGTACATTGTGCAATGCATGCACACACACACAGACACATGAGTCAAAACACAAAACAGTCATGAGTGTAGCATGGACCATACGCATGACAACAAAAATTGGGAAGTGGGATGGGAGAAGTAAGCACCATTTCTGAAAGGTTATTAGGAATTATTAATATATAGCATGACAACTGACGGCCTCAGAAAGAATTCCAATGAGAGAAGAAAAAGAGGGAAGTAAAAAATGACACAAGGAATGTTCCAGAAATGAATGGTGGTTTGTCTGAAATATGAGCTGTGGACAGTGAAGAGAAAGAAACAGAGGCCAGTGATGGAGTAGGTCTGCCCTCAGACACCAAGAGATAGACAGTGAAGCTTACTCCATAAGGGACCTGCCTATGAACAGAAGCACGTGAAGCACAAAGGGGCCAAGGAGGAAAGGCTCATACCGAACATCTCAATGCATGTGCTGAGAAGTTCATCTAGTGTTGCCGCTTTCCCGAGCCCGTTGGACCCCATGGTTCTTTAGCCGTTGTCAAAAACCTGGAGACATTTCCAGCAGCAGACAGATTGTCTCCATATCTGTACGAGGCAGTGTTTCTCTCACCCTTTGGCAGCCTATGTTCCTTCTTAATTATACTTCAAGAACGCTCTAAAAGAAAAAGAAGAAAAGACTCAATTTGGACCACATCAAGGGACTGCTTTTCTATCTTTCCCCACCCAAAAGCCATAGACTGTATTTTCTACAAGAAAAGTATCAAGTGGGCAGGTGATCTTAATGGCCAGGAGAATAAAATACCTGGGTGGAATGTCCCTTAGCATGCACTATGATCTGAGACCACAGAAGTGTTCCATCTTAAATGGCATCCTTTTCTGCAGCTAAACAATTTTTAATATATCTTACACAGTCTTCATATTCTTACCTAATAAGGCACTCGGGAATACTACATCCTTTACTTAATTTAATGACATTGCAGATATATTTAGGGATTATACATTTTAAGATACAAATAGAGTTATAAGCATCATCCTCATTGATCACATAAATGTTCAACAACTATAAGCAGAAACTCTAAACCTTTCTTAAACTTGCTAATAGTAACATTATTACTATGAGAAGTTGTCTCATTTACTTTTTTATTGCGGTTAAGAGACAGCGTGACCAAAGCAACTTATAAAAGAAGACACTGGTTGAGGCTCATGATTCCAGAGGGTTAGCATCTATGACCATCACGGTGAGGAGCACGGCAGCAGGCATTTGTGTTCCTGGAGCAGAAGCTCAGACCACATCCTGATCTGCAATTATAGATGACAAGATAGCTAACTGGGAATGGTAGGACCTTTTGAAAACTCAAATCCCACCCCCCAGTGACACACCTCCTCCAACAAGGCCATACCTCCTAATCATTCCCAACTGGGGACCAAGTATTCAAACATATGAGCCCAGGGGGCCATTCTCCTTCAAACCACCACAACAGTAAAAAGCATCATTGTTTATTGAACAACCTCCTGATGCAGTAAGCAGGACAGAAGCTTGAATCTTGCCCAGCTTTACTGATTAGACCTTCATACTGATGCTGTGAGGTACCAATTATTATTCTCTACTTTGTATAAATAAACTTGTGGATTCATAGAGACTCAACAATTTAATCCAGACTACCACATCTTTCAGTCCTAGGAGCAAAATCCTCATGATAAAATAGAAACTTACTTCTGGCCTCCCTTTTCCTCCTATGACTCCCCTTAGATGTGAATAGTGTGAGCTGTCACAACAGCGTTGCCTAATCTAATAAGAAGAGCATTATTCCTTCACATCATCTCAGAAAGAGGATACAATGACAATATCAGTCATAGAAGTAAGGGAATGTCATGGGGCAACTGGAGTCTGAAACGTCTTAGAGTTGGTCCTAGAATGTGTCCCCATTGGAGAGACAGCACCACCTTCCCTTCATAGAGCCAGTCTCTGATGTCAGATCATCACAGGACCTGGAGAAACCCAGGCCACCATGCTCTAAAGCATTGCTCACTTTGGACAGTGGAGTGCACAAGTGAGGTCATCACGGGCTCTCCTAGCCAGCTGTTGGCTTATGCTTATTTGCCTCTCGAGTTTGTTTATGGAACTGGCCATCACTGAGCGTCAGGTGTTGCATTAGGCACAAAAGCTACCATGATGAAGGAAGGAACCATTCTGTCCTCGCCCTCAGCAGGCTCACACTCAGCTGCAGAAGGCACAGGGGGAAAATGACTAATGTCCATAGGCGTAGTTGCATTCATTTGGTGGCATTTGCATCAGTCCGTGCATTGGGCACATAATTCTAGATGGAAAAGGAGGTGCGTGTGTTCTAGGTTTCTTGTCAATTCATTCTATATAGTCATGTCTTTGTGCCTAGGGTGCAGTCTTGGAAGATAAAAAGAATGGCTTACTGAAAACAACAGGAAGGGGATTCACAAACCTATGTGCAGCCAGCTCTCATACTCCTCATAACAGAGCTGGCTTAGCAGCAAACCTTTCCAGACCCCCCTACTTAAAAAGAAAATCACTTCTCCCTCGGGCTGCCTTTCACTCAGGGTACCTTAACTCTCTTCACGAGTTTACCTTTCTTGGACTCAAGGCAATAACTCCCCATAGGATCCCCCCTCAAATTTACCAATTTATGAATTAATGAATGAATAAAATAAAGTTTGCAAGCAAACTTTATATGCCCCAGCACAGGGGAATGCCAGAGCCAAGAAGTGGGAGTGGGTGGGTAGGGGAGCAGGGCGAGGTAGAGGGTATAGAGAACTTTTGGGATAACATTTGAAATGTAAATAAAGAAAATATCTAATTAAAAAAGAGAGAGAGAGAGAAAGAAAGAAAGAACCCGTGCTAAAGACCTGCCACTGTTTTTGTAGCTGTATTTGTGGACTAGGCTATTGGGTTGCCATCTGTTTCTGCAATCACTAAGCCTATCTGTGTCTCCACTTATCCTTTGTCCCCTGTACATTTACCTGTGATCACATTTCATTCATGTGGGCCTTATTACGTCTACAAATGCCTTTCCAAAACCAAAGATTCTGCCATGCAAAAAAAAAAAAACAAAAAAACAGTGGCATTTATGTTTTAAAATGGACAATGAGGAAAGACGTTACCTACAGTCTTATGCCAAAATATAGCTCTCGCTAATGTCACGGTGTGCATTCTTTGTTTTGCTGGGCATATTTGAGGTTATTTCTTATGTAATCGTAATTGATTGTTTTAAAAAATCACTTACAATCTATTTTCCTACAGATAGAGTTCCAGGTCTGAAAAGATGCCAAGGGCAGTTTTCGTCTCCGGGAAGGGCCTGAGGGAAGTAGACCAAAGAACTGGTTCATTAAACTCAAATGATAAGGGCTCTGGAAAGCCTGAAGACAACAGCAGAAGAGAAGCTGAAGTTAGTAAATGGAACCCCAAAGAATCTATCTGGGCTGAAGAACCCTCAGTGGTATTCTCTAAGATCTATGTAGTGTTGGAAATTTGGTGTGAATGTCAACCATAAAATCAAGTAAGAGGGGAACATACTCAAAATAATGATTTGGGGGCATGCTTTCTTTAGTCAGTTGGCAGAGAAAAGGCCCAGATGGTAAAGGCATTTCCGGTGAAAGTCTGGCGACCTAGGTTCAACCCTTTAGATCCAGATAAAAATTGAGAGAACTGGCCTCACAAAAGTGTTCTTTGAGCCGGGCATGGTGGCGTACGCCTTTAATCCCAGCACTTGGGAGGCAGAGGCAGGCGGATTTCTGAGTTCGAGGCCAGCCTGGTCTACAGAGTGAGTTCCAGGACAGCCAGGGCTACACAGAGAAACTCTGTCTCGAAAAACCAAAAAAAAAAAAAAAAGTGTTCTTTGGTCTCCACACAAATGCCAAAGCACATAGGCCATCCACACCCCAGATAAATAATAAATAGAATTTAATTTAAAAAAAATTGTCTTGAAACAACTCATGCAGTTTTGTTTTTTTAACTTCTATACACAGTTTGAAATCCTACTTTGGTTGTATATTTATCTCTAGGAAGTATTCATATAAGAGTTTCCAAGAATAGACCCCAAATGTTCATAAAAATCTTTATCACTTTGCCGTCTAAACAACTTCAAAAAAGATGGAGAAATAACTTAGTAGCCATTTACTGTAGCAGGAACTCAGCTGCTTCTATGTAAATGTCAGGCCCGCCAACTGCAAAAGCATTTCCTGCAGGAGAACCTAATTGAGGACTGCCTGAGAGACCAAGGATAGCTATGCAGACAATGCCAGCCAATCTGGAACTGCTGTTTAGAAGAGATGGTTTCTTGGGACCAATGGGGCCGGGTGGAGGGAATTAAAGGAGCTGTGTTCAGAGGAGTTGATCCAAGCACGAGATGATGGTGTTTTAACCCGAAGACGGACAAAAATAGGCACTAACAGAGTGTACATTGAAAATAGATCCAATAAGATGGATCTATGGATCATGGGGAATTTACAGAATTTAAGAGAATGCCAGCATTTCTACCTGGATATTGGACCAGCTTATAGTGCCAGTCCCAAGCCTGAGGAACTTTCATTGAGTTCATTCATCAATGAACAGGAAAGTTCATTGAGCAGAGTGATGCAACCACTTTGGCCATGTTGAGGTAGCGATGTCTGCAACACTCAAGGAACTTTAAGCTGTATCTGAATAACTGTCAGAGACCCCAAGTTGAGACTTAAGGAAGATTAAGCACTAAAAATGTTAGCAGAGGGAGGAGTTGAAAGTATAAGTCAGTAAGAAGTTAATTCACATAATGCTCCTGGCAAGACAGGGGTGATGAATGCAGGCATTCAGGGAGGGATTGGCCTTAGGGAAATGAAGGCTTTTGGTGCTAATACAGGGGCAGAGGAAAGAGGTAGATAGATTTTTCATTATGATGGCTAGATAGTAAAGGAACTCTTGCATGGCTATGATAGATACAGATCTGAGATTTACAGAATACTTGAGACACTAAGAAGAAGACGCCAAAACTCTCATCAATAGCAGAAACTTGGTTGTTTGCAATGACATTCAGTATCCTTTGTCTTTTATGCTATGGTAGCTTCCACTTGTGTGATGTCTCTGAAATTATTTTGAGCTTTCTGAAACAACTTAATATGACATTCTCTTCTTAATGAAAGGTTCTGGCTTCCTTTGGCTCTGGTATAGTCATGTTTTTTCTGCAAGTTTGAGCCACAGACAGACAGCAGGGCTGCCACAGGTGCTAGCTAACATTTCATCTCTCTTTGCCTGACTGGGTGACGAGGGCATTAAGCCACCAAGGGAAATCAATAGAGATAAGAATAGAGAAATTATTACTCTCTTACCATGTGAACTGATTCAGGTTATTTCATCTGGCAACTACAATCTTAGTTACCCTCACCATCATCAGCATCTTCCCAACCAGGCTTCCTACATCCTTGACTACCATTAACCCTCCAGTACCTTCGTTACTTGTCTTTAAAAAGATTTAAAAATAAATAAATGAATAAATAAATAAATAAATAAGAACTTCTAATGGGTACTGCTATTCTCTTCCCAGTTCACACTTTCTAGTTAGATTTTATATTTTTCTTTGGCTAATTCAGCTTGGGTCTTGCTACTCTAGCTTTCTATTCCAAGGCTTCCAAGCCCGTCCCTCGGTTCTTTGGCTTTCTCTTTCTATCCCGTTTCCTACCATCAGTCAGTCTTCCCAGCACGGTCATTGCTTTTGTTCTCATCTCTCTCAAAGCAGGCTGGGTCACACAGACCTACTGGAATAGTTTGAACATAGAGAATTGGCCCTTGTGCTTACAGCAAGGGCGAATCATTGCACATGGGCCACAATAGATGGCATGAAGAATAAAATCCCCACACTAATGGACGGCTAAGCTTTAGTTCAAAGGTCATTTGACAATGACAACAGGAATAGCTATAGAAAACAGTGTATTTTTCAACTCTAAAACTATTTTCCATTCTTGCCAATGCTTATTTAATAACATTTTCCTGGGTCTTAAGTTATGTGCTATCTGTTCATGTATAATTTCCTGCTGCACTATTTTATTAAATCAATAGGATATTAACTAATATTCATGATATATTTTGTTCCGAATTTTAAAAATCCAAAGTAATAATAGCTTGTAGAAATACCACTTATTTCTGGCAATCTATCATGAAAGTTACAATGTTGGAGGAATACATATGTTATATCTAATAAAAGCCAAGCATTATTATGCACTGCATAAATTACAACGTAGAGGCCTAAAGAGGCTGAACTGATTGTCCTAATAGCATGTTACTCCTATTTTCCAAAGTACAGGTCTGACTCCAAAATTTTCAACTCCCCCCTCCCAATGACCTGTAAACCTTTTAGCCTGTTGAATCCATTTCTAGGCACTGTGGAAAACATGTGCTCCCTGCTCCCTGTGTTGACTCCTAAGCATGTATCACTGGCTCTATTGTCCACAGCTGAATAAGCTTCAATGTTCCAGCAGGCTGGGCAATCCAGGGGAACGCTGGTACCAAGTACCAAACAGGAGCAGCTCAGAGCTCATCTCACTCACAAGACTGCGCTGCATTTGGGGCAGGGATGGGGATAACAAAATAGCAAAGTTCACCTGTGTGTTTTTCTTAGTTGCTGACATTTAACAATAGTGGTCAAACTACCTAGGTGTGCAAGTTGAATAAGAAAGTCCAGGGGAGCTCTAGCAATAAACCATGAAACACCAAAGTCCAACTAAAGGGTACTTTCCTGGCATTTGGAAGGAGCTAAGCATGGAACAATGTCACACACACACACACACACACACAAACACACACACACATGTAGATACATGTGGGTGGATAATATCCAGATAGATGTATTCATCCACACCCAAGGACTATGTCGGACTATGACAACCCCATAATCCAAATGAAAATAGCATTCAAAAATGAGGCTAGCAGCTAGGAAATGTTTTACCCTAGAAGTTAAGATTTGGGACTTTAGAAAAAATATATATGAAGAAAAACATATACCGATAAATTTGCCACATAGGAGATGGAGACTCCAGGTGTGTGTACTGATATACCAGGCTCAATAAAACAGTCTGGGCCAAAAGAGTGAGGAATGTTTCATATCACATCTGAGTCCGTTTGTCCAGAAAAACATAATGAGGATGAGGATTCTCCAAAGAAGCTCGACACATTGGTAATCTCTGTGCCTATTACCACATTCAAAAAACTACAGATGGTCAATGTAGATGAAAACTAAACTGCTAAATGTCAAAGTGGCAGAACTGCAAACAAATAAAAATAAAAATAGAGTATTAGGTCCTAAAATTCGGAAGACAATCATGAGAGAGAAGAAGATACCCTGTGCTCGATGGAAAACAGGAAGAGCAATGGAATGTATGTGACAGTTAACACATACGAGAAAGCAACTGGGAAAGAGAGGGAACCAGAAAGAGTGGGAGAGGGCACATGGGAGAAAATGCAAACAAAGTACAACGATGCACATGGAAGAAGCAGCCATGATGAAACCCATCAGTTATACGCTAACCTAAATACTTAATCACAAAAGAATAGGGGCTAGAAAGATGGCTCAGTGCTTAAGAGCGCTGTCTGCTCTTCCAGAGGACTTGGGTTCAATTCTCGGTACCTAAATGGCAAGTCAAAACAAACTCCAGCTCCAGGACGTCTGATGCCCTCTTTTGGTCTCCATGGGTACCAGGCATGCATGTGGCGCACAGTACACACTGTAGGCAAAGCACTCATACACATACAATAGAATTAAGTTAAAACAGGAGTGACACATCAGGACACGGGGTACTTTGTTATTACTAATTGTATGACCTCAGCTATTTTATCCTTGACAGTGATAAGTACTAAAAGATGAATTTTTTCCCCATCATTTTGATGACACTTTCATATGCACAGATAAGAAACCCACCAAAACCTGTAATACGGATGATTTTCCTATCTTCATAGTACAGCCATAACTGTACTATGGTAACATATAAGTGAAAACATTTGTTCCTATTTAGAAACATGCATGTTTATGGTACTCTTTTATGAGATGGCAAAAAAAAAAAAATCTCAGTTTAAATTGCTCTGAATCAGGTATTTGGAGCTAGACTTTTTATTGGAACTGACGGAAAGCCAAATATAAGAACTAAAAAAAGAAAGAGTGTCTTTCCAGTTCTTTTTTTTTTTTTTTTTTTTTTTGCTTTTAGTTGTATTTAGACACCTTGATGCATCCAGCTGGAGAGTTCTCCTTAGCGGCACAGTTGTGTTCTTTTTTTATTTCAGATGTTTATCCTGCCACAAATATTTATTTTCTTTTTTTTTTTTTCTTTCTGTTCAGGACAGGATTTCTCTGTCTTCTCTTTTTCTAAAAGAAAAAAAAAAGTCCCAAGAAGCTGGGACACTGTTCACCCTCACATGTCAGCCGCCAACTAACTCCCTTACTCCTGAAATCACAGCACATCCCTATAGAAAAGAAAGTAACTAGAACGTTCTGTGGTATCTATCATAGGTCCCACTTATGTAAAGTTCACTATTAATCACCCAGTAGGAAAGAAGTCGCTCCACCTTTCTCACCAGAACAGAAGAGAGCATGAACCGCTACGTGATTTTTAAAATGAAGTCCCGTTCCCAACTGCATTCTCAAAGTAGCTTTCTGTAATGTAGAATATGGCTTCCCATTAGGACACTATTATGAATGCATTCACAACATATGTACATATGGGAGACCAGGAGCCTGTAGAGGGGAAACCTGTTGACTTACTGCAAAAGACTTTGGAATTTCTCAAGCATTTAGAGCAGTGGTTCTCAACCTTCCTAACGCTGCAACCCTTTAATACAGCCAGTTCCTCATGCTGTGGTGAGGCCCAACCATAAGGTTATTTCATTGCTACTTCGAAACTGTAATTTTGCTACTGTTGTAAATTGTAATATAAATGTCAAATATGCAGGATATCAGGTATGTGATCCACAAGGGGCTTACTACCCATAGGCTGAGAACTGATGATTTACAAGTTGGTAGTGTGGGTTGGTTTGTTTAATTTCCAAAACTACGCATTCCCTAGAGCCAGGAATCTGATGGTGACTTGTAGTCTAGAGATACAGAGAAGGATAGAAGGAAAGGAAACTAGCTTTTCTGTGAAATAACAAACAGAGGAGAGCGAGAAATGGGAAGGAGAAATAAATCAGACTTTTAAAGACATTAAATAACCATATAAAGTCATCGAACACACGTCTAGGTAGGGGGTCTCAAAAAACTACAGCTTTGTTCTCAGAGGGAAACAGATCGGGTCAGCAATATAAATCATACAAAACAGAGAGGAAGTCCGTTTCTTAGAGTGCCAATGTCTGTCTGGAAGCCTCTGAGGGTTGGACAAACGCTGAGATGTGTGTATGTTACTGCCAGGCTAAAATGTGCTGTGGCATGGTGATCCACTTTTAGAACAGTAAACAACAATGGGCAGAGCATGGGGGTGATGAAAAAGTAGTTCATTTTCTGAGGAGCCGGGGCAGGGTTTCAGTGGAGAAACCTGGGGGAAGAGTTGGATCTAGGGTAAGAGAGTTCTCTTAGGGTTCTATTGCTGTGAAGAGGCACCATGACCAAGGCAACTCTTTTTTTTTTTTTTCTTTTTTTTTTGGTTTTTCGAGACAGGGTTTCTCTGTATAGCCTTGGCTGTCCTGGAACTCACTTTGTAGACCAGGCTGGCATCGAATTCAGAAATCCACCTGCCTCTGCCTCCCGAGTGCTGGGATTAAAGGCGTGTGCCAAACACGCCTGGCTTCCAAGGCAACTCTTATAAAGTACAACATTCAATTGGGGCTGGCTTACAGTTTCAGAGGTTTAGTCCATTATCATTGTGGCAGGAAACATGGCAGCATCCAGGCAGACATGGTGCTGGAGGTGCCGAGAGTTCTACATCTTGATCCAAAGGCAGCAGAAGGGGATTGTTTTCCACAGGCAGTCAGGAGGAGACTAGAATTCTACACTGAACTGAACTTGAACATAGGAGCTTGAACATAGGAGACCTCAAAACCCACCCCACAGTGAAAAACTTCCTCCAACAAGGCCACACCTCCTAACAATGCTATTCTTTATGGGCCAAGCATTCGAAAGAATGAATCTGTGGCGGGTGGGGATTGGGGTCATACCTATTCAAACCACTACAGGGGCAGACCTGAGGTAAGTGTTGGACCTGGGGTGCATGTTGGACCTGGGGTAAGGGACTATGTATGGAAGAGTTTATATGCCATGGAAAGGACCTTAGAGCTAGGTAACACAATAGAGAACTGAGCACAGATTTTAGATATGCACCCTCCTGACATGTTTTAGCCTGGCAATAACATACACACTTTTCAACAATGCTCCAACCCCTAGAAACTTCCAGACAGACATAGGAACCCTGTGAACTGATTTCCTCTATGTTTTGTGTGATTTATACTGCTGACTGGATCTGTTTCCCTAGAAGAACAAGACTGTACTTTTTGAGAGCCCCTACCCAGAAGTGTGTCCTGTGATCATTTAGAAAGATCTGTTTGGCTCCAATAGAGAGGACAGACAAGCAGGAGGTGTCGGTCTCAGTGCCCAAGTAAACCAGTAGCATAGCACAAGGGACAAAGTGTGCACACTTGAGTAAATGCCCATACATTAATTCCTCTTTTATGACTCGACCACCAGCCTTATTCTGCCCACTTTCCAATCTTCTCTAATAATCTCTCTTTTCTTTTTCTTTCTTTTTTTTTTTTAAGATATTTTCTTTATTTACATTTCAAATGCTATCCCAAAAATCCCCTATACCCTCCCCTCACCCAGCTCCCCTACCCACCCACTCCCACTTCTTGGCCCTGGCATTCCCCTGTACTGGGACATATAAAGTTTGCAAGACCAAGGGGCCTCTCTTCCCAATGATGGCCAGTCAGGCCATCTTCTGCTACATATGCAGCTAGAGACACGAGCTCTGGGGGTTCTGGTTAGTTCATATTGTTGTTCTACCTATAGGGTTGCAGATCCCTTCAGCTCCTTGGGTACTTCCTCTAGCTCCTCCATTGGGGGCCCTGTGTTCCATCAAGTAGATGACTGCTTGCATCCACTTCTGTATTTGCCAGGCACTGGCATAGCCTCACAAGAGACAGCTATATCAGGGTCCTTTCAGCAAAATCTTGCTGGCATATGCAAGTGTCTGGGTTTGGTGGCTGATTATGGGATGGATCCCCGGGTTGGGTAGTCTCTGGATGGTCCATCCTTTTATCTTAGCTCCAAATTTTGTCTCTGTAACTCCTTCCATGGGTATTTTGTTCTCTATTCTAAGGAGAAATGAAGTATCCACACTTTGGTCTTCCCTCTTCTTGATTTTCTTGTGTTTTGCAAATTGTATCTTGGGTATTCTAAGTTTCTGGGCTAATATCCACTTATCAGTGAGTGATAAGTGACTTGTGATTGGGTTACCTCACTCAGGATGATATCCTCCAGATACATCCATTTGCCCAAGAATTTCATAAATTCATTGTTTTTGATAGCTGAGTAGTACTTCATTGTGTAAATGTACCACATTTTCTGTATCCATTCCTCTGTTTAGGGATATCTGGGTTCTTTTCAGCTTCTGGCTATTATAAATAAGGTTGCTATGAACATAGTGGAAAATGTGTCCTTATTACCAGTTGGAACATCTTCTGGGTATATGCCCAGTAGAGGTATAGCTGGATCTTCCAGTAGTACTATGTCCAATATTCTGAGGAACCAGCAGACTGATTTCCAGAGTGGTTGTACAAGCTTGCAATCCCACCAACAATGGAGGAGTGTTCCTCTTTCTCCACATCCTTGCCAGCATCTGCTGTCACCTGAATTTCTCTACACTCTCTTACTGCATGCAATTCTCCATCTTTCTCAAAGTTCATTATCAGATTCCAGTGAAAATGCTTGCCAGTTACTAACATCTTTTAAACCATGCCTCGGGGTAGATAATACAGGGAACTATCTTCATTGAATGTCCTGTGAATGGATCTGCTGGTCACAATAAGGATGTTGGAGAGTTCAAATAGTAACTGAAACCAAGCTGGTAGCAAATTTAGGACCAGAATGCAACAGCTTCTGCAGTAATCTGTGGGGATTTTACAAGTATGTAGGTTCCCACAATGGCTGACCGTTTCCTGTTGAATCTCACCACATGATCTCATGTACAGCAGATCCTTTTCAGTATTAGCTTTTAATTTATAGCCCAGGAAACAGAGCATGTACTCCAAATCTAGTAGCACATGCTTTTAATCCCAGCACTCTGGAATCTGAAGCAGGTAGATCTCTGTGGGTTCATGGACAGCTTGGTCTTATATGTGTGTGTGTGTGTATGTATGTATGTATGTATGTATGTATTTATATCTCTGTGCGTATGTATTTATTGATCTTATTACTTATCAAATTTTTCTGAATATATTCTTACTAATCACACAAACATTCAGTATGCACCAGAATTTTAGCTAAAAAGATCACTCCTCACTCACTACTAACTCCAATATGTTATGTATAACTGAAAAATATAAACTAAAATGTTTAAACATATCATTGATTTGGTACTATAATCTTTTGTGGTTCCAGAAAAAAACATACAGGGCTGAGAAGGTGGCTCAGTGAGTGGGGTACTTGCCATACAAGGGTGAGGACTTGGGTTTGGATGCCCAGAACCCACACAAAGCCAGGGGTGATAACAAATGCCCTAGTTGTTGCGACAGTTAGATAAGAGGCAGGGACAGGAGGATTCAGGTAGTGCAGAGACCATCTCGCCTGGGGTGCACAGCTGCAAACAGGAGTTCCAACAAAGCAGAAGGAAATATCCTGACACCTGAGATTATGACCTGCGCATGTTCACTGTGGCATGTGCATGCCTGCAGTAATATACAGGAAGACACACACACACACACACACACACACAGAGAGAGAGAGAGAGAGAGAGAGAGAGAGAGAGAGCGCTACCATAAGAACATTCAATGACTAGGAAGAATACCAAAATATCTGGAACTGTCTCTACATATGGAAATTAGGAAATACTCGAAACCAGAAATGTACTGGCTGTATGCACTGCAAATAAACGTGTTGTCATGTTTGGTTTCTTTTTTTTTTTTTTTTTCTTCTCTCTTTTTTTTTTTCTAACCTTCCTGCTTCACTCCCCTCTTGAGTGTTGGCAAATACCAACACATGCCACAATGCCCAGCAAGTCTGCTTTCTGCCTTGATACTTTATTTCCTAAAATTTAATGCTTGGCTTCACCAATGAAGGCCACTTTACTAAAATGTGAAGAAAAGCCAACCACCTACCTTTTTCAATCTAGAAAAAAAATCCCTTCTGTCATCTGGACATCTCCAAGCTTCTGTAACTCTGGTGTAACTCGGGCCATAGCTCAATCATTCCACTAGGTTTGTGAACTGAGGTCTATGTGAGAGCACTGTCTGAATGCAGTGTGCTGACATCAGCAGTGTCTCTCTCTGTCGTGCTTGCAGGTCCCAAACCACCACAACCCTGCTTTACATAATCACCCCAAACTCTCTCTCTCTCTGATGGGACAGAGGTGCGGTGCAAGAACACAGTGTCTGTAGAGACACCACGGATACTGCTCACAGACTGGAGAGACACCGCGGATCCTGATCACAAGCACCTTTCTCTCGGCAGACTTTCCCCCTTATCCGAGAAAACCTATTTAATGACAACACAGATCACCACATGGAAGTCTTTTGGGAACTATGCATCCCGTAGCTGTATTTGTCAGTCCTGCTGGCATTTAAATTTTTCAAAAATATTTTAGCTATTTGTAAAATGATATACAAACCCAATCTCTACTTTAATATCCAGTTTTCTTTATTCTTGTAGGAAAAAAAATCAGATCTGCGGAGTCTCCGTCTGCTAGCCAGCAAGTGTCTCCCAGGCTCCCAGAATCTTCACTACCTTCTGTTGTCCCCTGAGACTGGGGCCAAGTGTCACTTCCTTCTTTGGTAGTTTTAGGAAGGGAACCTGGTGCCTGCTTGCTATCGACATTTCCTTTGCCAGCCCCAACCTCAGACTTACTGGATGAGCCTCTGAGATCACAGACTCAAAAGCTTAGGAGGACCTTTCAAGGTAAAGAGCTTCAGAATGGTCCTCCGTGTAGATTAGATAAGGAGGGAGACAAGGCCACTACTGTGCTTACTCAAGCTTCCCTCCTGCTCGCCAAAAAGGGAGGCTCAAACACCAAGACAAATGTCACCTTTCACTTGGACACAAAGCAGGTTTGGAGACATCTGCTTTGTCTGTTGAGAAGGATTTAGGCCAGTAAGGTATCACTTATCTGTGTTCCTAATTATCCTCAAATGTCTATATTATCAGAAGGTTTGCAATTCCCTCCTATTTCTGTGGTTTTTTTTCCTTTCATAATAAACTCTCAGACCAAAGAGAGAGTTCAATGGAGAAAGCGGTTGGCTCACAACCATGAAACCTAGAATTCGAATCCCCAGCACCCACATGGCAGCCCACCTATAATCGCAGTGCTGAGGAGACAGAGACAAGAGATACGTGGGCTAGGCTGGGTAGCTAGATTAGCTCCTGATCCTGTGGGAGACTCTGCCCTAGTAAATAAAATGGAGACCAGTGGAGAAAAACCCCCAATATCAACCTCTGGCCTTTACACACCCATGAACACACCCATCTTCACCTGTACATGCATGCTTCCACCCCAACACATGTACATCTGCCAAAAAGTTCTCACTACAATGGTAGTCACTAATGAATCACTTGGATTGACGCTTCTTGACATTTCCCTTGGTATATTCTAGAAAGATTAAGATAAAACGGTGTCCATTGACTTCAGCTACCTTTAAAAACTGTACCTCCGGAGCTGGTGAGATGGCTCAGCGGGTAAGAGCACCCGACTGCTCTTCCGAAGGTGATAAGTTCAAATCCCAGCATCCACATGGTGGCTCACAACCATCCGTAACGAGATCTGGCGCCCTCTTCTGGAGTGTCTGAAGACAGCTACAGTGTACTTACATATAATGAATAAAATAAATCTTAAAAAAAAAACCAAAAAAAAAAAAAAAAAACCCAAAAAAACTGTACCTCCTTGTGTTTAGAGGCAAACACCTTCAGCTCTGCATACTAGATAGTCTCACACTCTGTCAACTTCCTCTTCCTGTTGCTCTGCTTGGGTTTGTTAACTACAACTAGGGATATCTGACTTCTCCATGCAGGCTCTAGGAAGTCACACTCCCCACTGTGGCCTTTTCAGGATAGTTTCCTGTGTGTCATTTATAGCACTTGAATAAAATAGAGTCACATGCAATTGCTTACTGGAAAGGCTAAGCGGGTATTCTTCCTTTGTTGTTGTTGTTTATTACTCTTAAGAAGAGAAACCAGAAAGGACGGAAGGTTTGTTTACTGGTCAGGGCAGCTGCCACCCAGTTTCATCTTCCTGTTCATTCAAGTTTTCTGACAGTGTTTTGGGTTTACCCTGGAAACTAAACCTCTAATTCAGGAGACTGCTGTAATGGGAGATACAAGGCGCATTTCCACTTTCCAAGAGCACTTCTTACTTTGTTAAGAGGTTAGCAACCTTATTCTAAAAGAAGATCCCTATGGACAAAATGATAATGATTAGACCATGTTTAAGCAATGAGTATAGTGGCTGAAAGAAAAATACCCCACTATAGTAAGCTTTTAGAACCCAGATTTGCATAGGGGTAAGAGTGTCTCAGAGATTAAAAAAAAAAAAATGTATACCAAAGAAAGGGTTCTTCCTCTGTCTGTTTGAAGTAAAGCACCTAGTTACAGAAGTGTGGACTTTGTACCTTGATGTTGTCCATTAATCATTTAGATAATGAGCAATGACTAGGCTATTTGCTAACAGTCAAGGAAGGTATGTTCACTGGTCAAAGAAAGTTAGCTTTTTGATTTTGCCAAGGTTATCCTGACCTGGTTATCTCTCCTGTTCAAAGCAAGTTTTAAATTCGGCAATGTAAAGTGAAAGGGAGTGAAGTTAGGAAAGACCGGCTGTCTCTAACTCGTGGATTCTGAGACGATGAAGCCATCCTGGGAGTTTGTTAAATGACTGAAGGCAGGTAAAGGGGGGATGAGACTTAGAAGGCTGTCTCAGAGCTCAAAGTAGGCTCTAGCACAAACGACTGTTTCTATAGCTCTGACGCTTAGGTCCTTCCCCGTCTGTCTGTTTGGTCCTCTCACTTTGATCCAACAAACCACTAACTATTGGGAGACTCCCTGACCTGTCAGAATGTGGACTATCTTATCTACAAATTGGAATTTGCTACATTCCTGTCTCTAAATTCTACCCACACCAGGCAGAGTCAGTTATCTCAAGAAGGATAGAGTAGGGTGTCCATTGAGATGGCCCAGAGGATAAACAAGCTTGCTATCAGCCTAGAGACCCAAGTGTAATGCCTGGGATCTGCAGGGTGGAAGCAAAGAGCTGACTTTTCCAAACTGCTTTCTGACTTCCACACATGTACAGTGATGAACACACGAACACACACACACACACACACACACACACACACTATATATATATATATATATATATATATATATATATATATATATATATATATATATATATATATATATAATTTTAAAACAAAGACTAAGATAGAACAAGTGAATTGATCAGAAACAAATGCCTCCCCATTATTCCCAGTAATATTTTTAGGGCTTGGGTAGTTCCAATCTTAATTCTGGGAAGATGTTTCTCTACCTTAGAAAATGTGCAGGAAAAGTCCTGCCTCTTATTAAACATTTGGAAGACAGTTTGAGAGGACTCCTTCGCAATGAGTTGAAACCCTGAGGAAGAGCTACATGCTAGGCTGATAGCAAACATTTCTTTGTGTGGCCTAAACACGGACTCTGCCATTGTTAACTCGTTGAGCCAGAGGCACAGAGAGGCAGGCACGGCACTGCTGCCTGACCCAGATGCTGTGCTCCTAGGCTCCTATCAGCCTCTGCTCCAACTACAGGTTCCCTAAACGCATGGCATCCTCTTCCTAAACAATCCTCTTTTTTTCAGTCCCACTGATCTTTTGTCTACATTGTGACGGTGGGGGACATGCAGAGCTCTTCTGAGGTTTTCCAAACATTTTAAGGCTTTTTGTTTGGTTGTTTGCTTGGTTTTCTTAATAACTACCCGGAAAACATGGAGCTCTGGGTTGTACTGATCTTTCCGGAATCAGCAACTTTCCTATAGAGAAAATAAGCACAGACTAGTCAAACCTCTGTCTCTTTGAAAAGTGTAGATTCTACATAATATTGTACTCTTATTAATGAAATGTCTGATCAGTCGCTTGATAGTAAGGTATAAAGTATATGGCTGTCTGTATTTTATTTTGGGAACAAAATGCCACCGGGTCAATGTGCTAGGAAACAAACACAGAAAACTGTTGTTGGCCTTCATGGGTAACACTCAGGAATTCCTGTCCAACTCTTGTAATGTTTTCTTTGTTTGAACAGTTTCATCATGTAATGATGCAGGGTGGGGATGGGGGTAGGGGTCCTGCCATTATTTTAAACTCACTTATTTTATTTTATTTTATTTTATTCTGGTGGCTCAAGGTCTGGTGTAAACCAGTCATGCACCTTCATGCACCTTTTAGAGTAGCCACTAGAATTTGTAGCTACTCATCATATCTAACACAGGGCCTTAGTGTTTTTGTCTGTCCACATGGTTCCTCTGTTCCCTCGAACTTGGGATGTCATTTCCTGCATATTTGCCATGTTTTGTTAGTGGATTTTATTTTAATTTTTATTAAACTTCTTTTTGTTAACTTGGGCCTGGTGATGCACACCTTTAATCCCAGTACTCCCAAGGCAAAAGCAGGCAGACCTCTGTGAGTTCGAGGCCAGCCTGGTACACACAGTGAGTCCTAGAACAGCTAGGGCTATATAGAGAGATCCTGTCTCAAGAAACTAATATATATACATAAATCATAATAAACTATATACATATATATGTACATGTACAGATACATATGAACAGATACATGTGAGTATACATATGTATATACATATACACATTCACACATATATAATACACACATATATAATACACACATATATTGGTGTATATGTATACATATACATATATATAGTATATATACATACTGGTTTATGTATATGTATGTGTATATATATATATATATATATATATATACACACACACACACACATATGTTTTTTTATGTGTGTATATGGTGTTTATTTTTTCATCACTTGTGAGTGAGTGTGTGTGTGTGTATGTGTGTGCACCACAATGCATATGTGGAGCTCAGAGGGAAACTTGTAGAGTCAGTTATCTCCCTCCACCATGTGGATCCCAAGGACTGAACTTAGGTCATCAGAGGTGGCAACAAGTACCTTTACCCACTGAGCCGATAAAGTAAAGATTATTGATGGGAAGAGAAGAGTATGAGTAGAGATATAATCAACATTGAAAAAATAAAATACCTTAAAGTTTCTGTGATGAAGACATAGGAATTCATTATGTCATGTTGTTTCCTTTTGTATATATTCAATATCCCATAATAAAAACTTGATTTTTGTGGTTGTTCTGTCTTCTCTTCAAGGCAAGGTCTTACAAAGTTACCCATCTCGGTCTTGAACTTCTAATCCTTCTACTTCAGTCTGCTAAAAAGTTCTCATCTTTTGTAAGCTTCAGATAACTCTCAAGTGTATCACAGTGCTTCAGAAAAGCAAACGGGAATCCTGACCATCTGGAAGTGCCTCTCTTCAATCCTTCTCCACTCTGCCCTCTGACACATATCTTCTGATTCAGCTTGACCAAGCTATGTGTGATTCTTGGAATAGACTTTTTCAAAAAGCCTCAAGAGTAACTATGTGTTGTTGTTGTTGTTGTTGTTGTTACTTGCTTGCTTGTTTGTTTTTCCTCCAGCTCAAATGTCACCAACTCCAGGAACCCTCCCCTGGCTCTGCATGATAGTGTCCACTTCCTGGACTGCCATACTACTCTTCTTTATAGGCATATATTCACACATGGCAATTTGCTTATTGCAATACTTTAAAAATGTATGCATGATTAACAAGGTGGTAATATTCTATTGGGGGGGCAGTCAATATAATTATCCATATTTGATGTTTAAAAATACCAAATGAATCATCTTGTATGAAAAAACATTTTAGATTTTTAAAAAATTCCTTTTGATGACTTCTTCATGAAGGGATCTATAGATTAGACTGTATGTATTAAATGTTTTCGATTTAACAAAAGCTCTAAATTTAGGAAGGAACGGTCCAAACAACTTTCTAAATTCATGAATTTCTAAACTTATCTGTCTTCTATAAGGTTAGTATGAGATAATATACAAGATAAGTTACAGAACGTATTATACATGCTGTGTTTCATTCATTCTGATAGCTGGATAGCTTTGTTCTCAATTCTTACATCTTACTCAATATCACCATCACTAGCTTAAGTCAAAGTTCTTGCAGCATACAAAGAGAGGTTGAAGAAATATTACACACACACAAACACACACACACACACACACACACGTATGACATCAAGAGATATCTTACATTGATTCAGTTCCTGATGCTATTTGGCTCTTCTAGTTACCTGTAATAATGGTCCCCAGAGACATTTAATGTGCCAACATTATGTCATGCCTTATAAAATTTAAATACAGCTCTCAGCAAACTGTAACTTTTGGCGAATCTGCTAGGCCCCATTGTCATGACCATTCTTTCTACCTGTCATCATCAGAGATAGAATAATGATGTCTGAGTGTTGGCAGAGTCTGAGTTCTACAGGACCACCCTGCAGGAGACACCGAGGACCACAGTTGAGAGAATAGTTCAGTAATGAAAACTGAACGAGTGTGTTCCGGGTAGGAACTAACAAGAGCCTTGGGGTGCAGTTATAAACCCACAGAGCCTGAGAATGCTTTTGTGTCTGGTTAAGAGTCTACAAATGGAAATGGTAAATGTATTGGTCATAAGGCAACATCAATTGCATGACAAGGCCAGCAGCCTCCACTGCACAATGGATGTCCTTTCCACAGAGAGCATCCGTTCTAAACCTAGGTAGAATGGGAGACAGCGTCATTATTTTAAAAAGGCATAGGCATTGTTTCTAGCTAAAACCTCATCCTGCTGGCCTTTTAAAATGCAAGGTAGCCAACTCTTCCCATTTGTTTTCTTCTCTTAAAGCACTCTGCTCACTACAGCACTATCTACGTTCTGAATGAGGTGAAAGTAAATGTTATTTTCTTTTCTATTCCTTAAGCAGGCATAGTTTAAATACTTACTACAAAAGAAACACAGACAGAGGCAGAGACATCTCTGGGTCCAGACTGGCTGGGGAGAGAGGTAGGCTACAGGGAAATCTGTAGAACCACCCTTCAGATTGGCCACTTGCCCAGGCCACGGAAAAATAATGATCTCTAAAACAGCCTGTCAACTCATATGATTCTTTTGAGTGCTAGGCATTCCGTGCATAAATGAAATACCTTCTACTCTGAGAAAGCAGAACTGAGACCTGGGCAAATTCCAGTGTTCACTCAAATCGAACTTGCAATGTGAGTATCTCAGAACCAAATATGGATGTGCTCGGTTCTTCAATTTAAAACTACTTAAAAATCTTGAGCGCTTAGGATCTCCAGAAGTCTGTATTAACTTGAGATTTGAGAAGGAGCATCCTTCATGGGTACAGGGAGAGTTTCTACAGTATGCCTGGGAAAGGACATACTTCTCCCGAGGTCCTTGATTCCAGTCTAAAGTGTTCTGCATCAGGGACCTGCATGTGCAGATGTCTAGGCACAACTCTCATGTGCCTTCCAAGGTTAATTTACACAGAAGGCACCAAGGAAGCCCGGTGCAGAGCAATTTGGATTGTTGAATGGAAAGAAAATGTCCTAAAAGCAGAGGAGAGATGGAGCCGGTTTGTAAACTTGGAGGCTGACTCTGCCTTAGATTGATGACTGTGTCTAACTCCATTCCTAGTGCATCAATTTCCCTTTGGGCCAATTGCATTGGTCTCTCTGCCATATTACAAATGCTCCAGACGGGGGAAAATGCAATTAAAATCACTTACACATTCTCTAATGTAGTTGCTTGTCTGTGGGGTTGAAAAAATTAAGCGCTGGGAAAGCAATAACTAAAAGGAAGCTCTGGGGATAGATATAAATTTCCCATGTTATTTCCCTCCCATGGGTAGTTCTCTGCCAGTTATGCCAGGAACACATTTTTAATTAAAACTCTGACTGTATTTATAATCCTAAAGCAAATCAGTGTCATAATAATATTGCACCTTATGGGGGTAGTGATGGGCCAGCTGATTAAGGGAAAAGATGGGACAGCATTTGGAAAATAAAGAAGCCTTCAGAAAATAAAAGTAAAATAAAATTATTAAACAGAAGCTTAAAAGATATTAGTATAACTGCAGCAACCTGAATCCTGTCACAACCTAGACTTGAATAAGATCCTTCTATTACAGTAGGGGCATCAAGATTTACACTTCTTTGAACTCCACTGACAGAAATGAAATCTGTAAGGGTAGAACTATCACCAACCATTTCACTGTCTTTCCTTCTTTTATAAATGTTCTCTTGTATGCTCTTAGAAGGTGCAGAAAATTCTGATTATTACAATAACCAGTAAAAAGGGGGGAATATATTTGAATCAGTTCATGAGTCAGTTCAAGACTCTTTTTTTTTTTTTTTTAATTCAAAGAAAGTGGCCCTGAGCCGGGCGTGGCGGCGCACGCCTTTAATCCCAGCACTCGGGAGGCAGAGGCAGAGGTGGATTAAGTTCGAGGCCAGCCTGGTCTACAAACTGAGTTCCATCCAGGACAGCCAAGGCTATACAGAGAAACCCTTTCTCAGAAAAAAAAAGTGGCCCTAAACAG